>PITA01020203.1:0-35518 GCA_004023965.1 Spilogale gracilis
AGAAGAAAGGGCCCCTGGCTCTCTGAGGTCTTTAGGCAAAGCAGATACATCCCTACAGAGGCTTCAAAGGTACCTCCTCCCAAGCCGCGAAACTTCTGCCCATTAACTCTTTCAAAGAGCTTTAGTCGAGGCCTGTGAAAGCCGTCTGGGTTCATTGATAAAAAAAACAAAACAAAACCCGGTATTGTTTTTCGTGCCGTTGAAGGTATTAATGAATAGTTTGGGAGGAGTCCTTGCGAGGGGTTGGGGGCACCTTTCCCCTACTTGTTGCCTTAAATCATGAAATGATGTCCCAACAAAGATGCCCCTGCCAGAGCACGCCGTCCTCGGAGACGCCGCCGGGACGCCGCCCCCTTCCGCACCCCAAAGGGTTAAGCAGAAATGGTTAATATTCCTCGCTTTGGCCCCCACGTCCCGTATTCTAATGTATGAACTCTCTCATTCAGACGTGAGCCAGCGACTCCGGGCTGGGCGACGGCTCCGGCCTGGGCACGGCGCGTCTGGTCTCCGCTGAAACGTGCCTCAAAGCACCATTTCACATACACGTCCCACTCACCTCCACCGCGGGCCCCCGCCGAGCCCGCACGCATGTGCCGCCCCACGCTCCGGGTGGGGTGCCCTTTGTCCCTTTCCGTCCGGGGGGGCTCAGCCCGAGGTGAGAAAGAGGGAGCGAGGTTATTAAGAATTCTGACAAGGTAGGGCTGAATAAATTGTGTTTCCTTTGTGCGCCTTAATCCGGTGTTGTATTGGCTTCTCGGACATGGCTAATTTATTTGGAATTTCATTCTGTTCCTGACAGCGCCCCTGACTAGCCGTTTGATCACCTCGAGCAAAGTTACACACCAGCTTTCAACTGTGGCAAGGGCCGCCGTGTAATTTTTCTCAAGTGCATTCTCCGGGATCCGGCTTTATGCTCGCAGCGGAATGTTTCAGCTGGCTGGGGGAGAAGACAGCCCGCGCAGGGGTCTCCCTTGGGGAGGAAGCTCTCGACCCACTGTTTGGGATTTTAAATCTGCTTTTGTGGGGCAGGAAGAAAGAAAATTAATTTTCTCCCGTCTGTGCGTAAGGGGCATTTTAGTGGAGACCGGGCTGGAAATGCGCGTTCTGTTGACTTCAGGGCTCCCCCCCCCCGCCCCCCTGCACGCAGGCTGCTTTTTGAGCTGCAGTATTCTCAGGGAAAGAAGTAATTCAGCCACAAACCTTCCGAGGGTGCTAACCCCCCGCCCACACAGCTCCTTGTTTCTGCAGCAACTTGTGCCTTTCTTGACCTTCATTCTCTCTTAACTCACGTATTTCTGCAATGTTTGCTTGTTTATTTTTTGGTAATAGCAAGCGTGTCTGCTTATTGAAACAGAAAAATCATGATGATTTTCAACGAGCCTCCAACACCTCTGAGCACCTCACTCACTCTCAGCCCGGTTGTGGCTGGTCTCATGGAAACACGTGCTTCCTTCGCCTAAGGCTCTTGACCCCGATGCACCCACCTCCCTACTGAGTGCCTTCTAGGTGCCCTGCATGGGGCTAAGTCCCTGGGGATCTGGCGAGAGTGCACGTGCTAGACCTACATCAAAGATTTCGGAGATGCTCAGTGCCGCGATGAAAGCAAAAACCAAAACCAACCAACCCAAACCAGAGTGATGTGCCGGATGGGTCCTGGGTGAGAGGACGCAGCTTCCCTCGCTGGCTCCTGCCCTGGAATCCTTGTCCACCGGCTCCTTGTGGCCTTTGAGCAGTGATTTATCTCCCCTGCAAAGGAGACTCATCCCTGGCCTTTCTTGCAGACAGGGGGAAGCGGTGAGTGCCTCCTTTTGCAGAGGAAGCTGAGGCCCAGAGCGCCAACAACCCCGGGAGACCCAGCAACTCAAATGAGGCTCTCAGGGCTGGGTCTGCTGCTATCACCCCGAGCGACAGCTGGTCCAGCGTGGGCACTGGGCTGTGCCTCCCTCCCCAGCCGTCCTCCTTGGACCTCACCTGAGAAAGGGCTCACCTGGCATCCTCTTTGGAAACAATGAGGGAGGATTTGCCCGATGTTTTCCAACAGTTGGCCATGTGGGTGTAGGAAGACCCCTCGGCTCTTTGCACTCCTGATTTATCGTGGGCCCTCAATCTGTCCTTAGTGGCCCCCAGCTGGAGCCTTCCCTTGTCCAGCTCTGTGTGTCGTGGAAAACTCTGACTCCCTTTGATGGGGACACTCATCATCTTTGTCGCAGGTTGCATTCCGGGCAGGTGCTTTAAGAGGTGGTCTGCTGGAAGAAGCAGGAGTTTGGGGGGGGGGTGGAGGGAGGAGGGCAGAAGGAAAGGGAGAAGCTGAGAAACAGTCCCAAGTTCACGGTGATCTGGAGTGGAATTCTGAGGCCTACTTTTGGCCTTTGAGTCTGCCCTGACCTGCAGGGGAGGTAGGCATTCACCATCCCTCCCCCACCGTTGGTCTTGGGCATGAAACCCCTCAGGGTATTCTGGGTCTCCCAGCTGAGCATGTCCCCTGGAGGAGACTTGTGTCTGGAGCAAATGGACACTGAAGCCAGGGGTCAGGGGCACAGAGATGGGTAAAGGGTCCCAGGATTATTTTCTCCTTGTGGGTGACAGCCACCTTACCCATCTAAGGTCTGCTGCACCTGTGTGTCGGGTAGACCTTTCCCAGGAGGTCAGCCCCAGCACAGCTTTGACATTGTCCAGGGCATGGGGACATTCACTTCTTCTCCTGAAGGGCGTGCTGACCTCGGCCTCACTGACTCTGGGGCCGGGGCCCTCTGTGCAGGAACGGGGTGCGGGGGGGGGTGCTCCGTGATCCCAAGGAGTCTGGGCACGTGGATGCCATGTGACGAGGGTGCTGTTGACTTAGCGGGTCCCATGGTGCGCTTGGCAAACAGGGAGATTTCCCCAAGGCCACCTTGTCCCCATCGGCTGGGGTGGCGGAGGACGGGGCTCTCTGCCTGGCGTGTGCTCGCCCCTCTGGCTGGCCCAGGATGCCGACCTGCGGAGGCCGGCCACACAGGTAAGCAGAGTGTCTGCTCGGGAACCAGCCTCTTTTCCTTCCCCAAGTTCATGGCTGCTTTCTCCTGGGACCTCCCTCCAGAGGTAGATGGGTGGGTCTGGGAAGGCGCCTCCCGCGCACCACGGAGGACTTTTCTGGCACACTCTGGAAACCCCAGCTGCATTTTCGAGAATGCTCTATGTGATTACTGCTTCCCCATGGGGCTCCCACTGAGTTCTCATGCGAGTTTGAGGTGATCTTCAAACCGCTGCAGAAGGTGTATAAGCCCAGATCTAAGGTCACCTGTGAGAGTCACGGTCAGCAAATGTGCTGGGTCACCAGGCTCGATCCGCTGGCTGGCGGCTCTCTCCGTGGACCGAGGCAGACAAAGGCATTGGCCACGCAGAGAGCAAAGAAGGGCACCGTGTACTTTCAGCCAGGGTGATATCTGAGCTTATAGGGCTGAATGTTGATGGAGGGATGCTGGTGGGGCTCATGGTGGCTCTGGCCCAGGGTGAGCACCGGGCACCCATCCGCTGGGATTATCATTATGAAAGCCACATTCGAGTGCTCCCACCCTACCCCTCTGCCTGGGTTAGGTTGTGCTCCTTGTCAAAACCTTTGCATTTAGTCCTTAAATAGAACCTTCCGGAAAGGCTGCACAGGAGCACATTCTCATTTTGTAGGTAAAGAAGAACTTCAGGAACTGGCTTCAGGTGGCCCGCACTCCCGGAGGCCCTAGAGCCTTCTCTCCCATGTGATACGTGCTGCTGGACCATTTCCTAGGTGAGGACCGGCTGGGAGCCCAAGGACCGGGCTTTCAGAGACTTGGCTCCCCGCTGGCTGCCGGGCCCTCTGAGCCCCAACTGGGGCCCCTTTGTGTTATGAGGCCATAGGGTTGAAGCTGGAGGACGTGGCCCAACCGTCTCTTCTCCGCGGAAAGCTTGCCCGGGACAGGCTGGGGCGGGGGTGGGCACCTAGGGCTCGGTTTGTGTGTGCGCGTCCGTGTGCGTGTACGGGAGGGCATGTGTGGCAGGCCGAGAGGGCGGGCCGAGGCTGTCATTTCCGAAACGGTGCGGGGACATTTATCAGAACGTCCTCTCCGGCCGCAGGGAGACAGTGTGCGACCCCGCGTCCCGCGGCCCCGCTGCTCCCTGGATCCGCAGGCCCGGCCCTTGGGATCAGACCGGAGCAGCCCGCGGCCATCTGCCTCGCTTTCCCGGGAGGAGTCTGCGCCGCGCGTCCCCAGCGAGCTTGGGGTGGGCCCCCCCGGGGAGGCCGGGGGTCACCGCGAGGGCGAGAGGGGACCCCGCGGGTCGCGACGCCGCTGCTGAGCGCGCAGGGCTCCTGTCCGCCGCGCTCCCTCTCCCCGCGCGCCCCCTCCTGCCCGCCCGCCCCGGCCCTGCCCGCCGCCGCCGCCGAGCGCCGGCTAATTGCGCAGAGAAAGGGCCCGATTGTGTGCGCGCCGGAAGCGCGGGCGTGGGCGGCTGAAAGGGCCGGGGAGGTGGCGGCCTCGCCCCGCAGCTGCCGCCGGAGCCGCCGGGAGGTGACGTCAGCGCTGGCGAGCGGGGCTGCGGGCGGGGAGGGGGCGCGCGGCCGCCCGGCCGGGCCGCTGCACAAAGCGCCCATTGTCGGCCCCGGGGCTGCTCGCCGCGTGAATGGCGCCCGGGCCCCTTGACCGGGGAGGCCGCTAGCCTCGCCATCCGGCCTCGCACCCGCCAGGGAGGCCCGCACCCCCGGCGAGACCTCCCCCCCACGCTGCCCCCCAGCCCCCGCCGGCAGAGCGGGGCCTGCACCCCAGGGTTGGGCCCTGCGCGGGCTCGCGCGGCCTCCGCATGGCCCCCTGGTTCTGGGGAGGCATGGCCCCCGACCCGCTCCTGGTCCTGCTGGTCGTCATCCTGCTAGCGCGCTTCATTCTCTGGTCCTGCCTTGGCACCTACATTGATTATAAACTGGCGCGGCGGCGGCCCCGCAAAGCCAAGGAGGACTAGGGCCCCTGGTGGACCGCCGACTCAGAGTGCCCCGCTCGTGCCGGTCTCCCCTCCTGGAGGACCCTGTCCCCGAGGTGCCCTGGCTGGCACCGGCACCGAGGGTGGCAGGGCAGGCAGACCGCTCCTCTATCCCACCCACAAGGCAGAGATGGACACCGTCCCACCCAGACTGACCTGGGCTGTCCTGGTCACAGCCCGCACCCCACGTCCTATGTCGGGACAGAGGAACCACCACGGCCTGTCTGCCCACCAGGTTCCCGGGTCTGCCGTTGGAGTGAGTGATGGTGAGGGCGGGTCTTGCTTTAAGACTCTCTCTGCCTCCAAATCTTTATAAATATGTTTGCAGGACGAGGTGGGGATGAGCCAGAGGCTTGGGAGGTGAAAGGGAGGGACAGATGTGGCCTCCTCACAAGCCAGCCCTGCAGCCAGAAGCTGCCCTGTTGCCCCCCTGGGGGGATAATAGTAAGTTCCGACAGCGGCCTTGGTTTTCCCTTAGAGCGCTGGAGGGTCTCAGGATAAACGGGGGACACCTGAGCTCAATCCCAGCTCTGGACGACTGTGGATAAACTCTTTCTCCATCTCTAAAATGGGCGCAGTAATCCTCGCCTCCCTGAGAAGGGTAGGAGGAGGATCACATAAGGGATGGGGGGGCAAGCCCCCCATGTTCTGCACACCACGGGACATGGGACATGTGGGGGACAGTGCAGAAGAGAAGCCAGGAACCCAGAGCCCTCTTTTCCTTTGTGCTTTGAAGTGTGTGGCTGAGCTGCCCCTCCAAAGACCGACAGGCAGAAACTTGACGGGGCCAAGAGTCTGGCTCCTCCCTGCCGCCCGCCTCCCCGTCACACCCCGCCTAAGGAGCAGCAGGTGGTAGCGGGGTGCTTCTCACCCTGGCGGCAGATTCTAGCAGTTAGGATGGCCACGCTGCCCCCCCTTCACCCAGACCAAGAAGCACGGGCAGGGACAAGATGTCCCCGAGAGGCTGGGGCCTGGTTGTTCTGTGCCTTCCCAAGGACTGGGGACTTCCATCAGAGCAGAGGAGCTGGGCGAGCAGACTCAGGGAGCCCTGGCCAGGAGCCGCCCACCTACCCTTGCGGCATCCTGGCAGAGGGATGATGGGCCTGAGCCAGGGATGCCGTGGGATCTGATGAGCTCATTGGCACCATGAAGATCTTGTCTCGCTCCTGAAGGACCTGCCATACTCAAGACAGCTGGAGACAACTGGGCAGGAGAGCCGGCAGCTGAAGCCGTGACCTTCTGCAGGGAGGACCGACCAACACTGGAGACTTGGTGGTGGGGTGTCATGGAGGATGGTTTGTGGATGAGGATCTTTTCTTACCGAGGACAGTCTGGGTGTCTTTTCTTACCGAGGATAGTCTGCACAGGACGGAGTTACCGTGCACGGATCCATCCAGGGCTGGGGGACGGGGAGGTGGTGGCTGTCCTCTGGGCCGTTGTATTGGCCAGTGACCCAGCAGAACACACCTGCTCACTGTGTCAAGAACCTGACCGCAGGATTAGGGGCGGAGTGTTCTCCTTGTTCTTAGGGAAAATGTTCAGTTCTCTTTAAAATGATCGTGCACGATTTCACCGACCTCATACAGAAGAATCACAGTTATTGCCACGATCATAAACCACGGAGGGTGGCCCCCCGTCCTGGTTGGCCTAGGCTGCCCCGGCTTTAAAACTGAAAGTTCCCTGTCCTGGGAGACCCTCCGTCTCGGGCAGAGCGGGCCCCACCCCCGCTCGGATGGAGGAAGGGTCAGTTCGTACAACCAGCTGCCGTGTCTCCAGTGGCCGGCCTGGCCGTCAGCTGCCTGCGGCCCGCGTGTGCACGTGAGTGTGGACATGGCACACCTATTTCAGCTTCACCGTTTGGTCCAGTGGGCCAGAATTCTGGGCCTTTCACTGCAACCCCTTCCCTGGGGTCATCTGGCCGAGAAGACAGAAGCAGGAGGCTGCTGCCAACACAGGAGCCTAGAAGAAGACCAGATTCGGCCAGTGTTATTTGACCCCCTTTCCTCTTACACTAGTCAATATATTTCTTATTTTTCCTCTTAAGCCAGTTTACATTGGTTTCTTAATTCACAGCTGACAAAATTCTGATGCGCTTAGGCCGCTGCAGCCACGCACCGGCCATCCGTCTACAACCTCAGAGGGAGCACTCAGGCCATGGCACCGGAGCGAATGAGAGGCTGTTCCCTGGCCTGGTATCAGGCAGCCACTGCTTCCAGCCGCAACAGCTAGGTCAACCGCAACTTCAGCAGGAGAAGCTTTTTTTTCACCCTTCTATTTTTCTTTCTTCACGTTGCAACAAGTCTGGCATTTGTCATCCCCAGGCCATATTTCGGCAGTTCCGTGCTATTATTGAGCGCTTAAACCCTTCCAAATTTCTGTTCTGCCATCCTTCACTGTTTGGTCTTCATGGTCACAAGAAGGCTACTGCTACTCCAGGCATCCTGAATGAGTTCCAGGCAGGAAGAGAAAAAAAGGGTGGTAGAGGTGGGAGAGGTACTCCCCTGATAGGTAAAACCCTCATAAACTAGAAGCATGTCACATGGAATCCTAAGATGCAGAGGAAGTTGAGAAATGGACTTTGTTAGTGGGGCTCACTGCCACCCTTGATAATGTCAGATTTCTGTTATAAAGGAAGGCTAAGTGGATATGAGGTAGGCAACTGGCCATCTCTGTCACTGGCCCTTTGGCTTTCTTTTTAATTGTCTTTATTTGGGACACAGTTTTGGGTATTTGGGTGATTTTTGTGGTACCCTTGTCTGCTCTTTAGGGACAGCAGCTGAGCTCACCTGTCTTTCGCAGTTCCAACCTGGAGTCAGACTGGCTTCTTGGGGCTCCTAAGAATTCATGCTAGTAAGGAAGTCTGAGGCTGACCTGGACACATTCCTTCTGAGGGAAGCATGGAGATGCTCTTTGGTCCACAGTGGGGAGGAAAAGGCACAGAGCCATAGCACATGGACAGTAGATGTGGAACAGCTGATCGATAAGTGAATGGTAGTGATGGCGAGCAGATGCTTAAATGGAAGGGAGATTTAGTCCTCAACTTGGTAAGCATCAAGAGTGGAGTGCTCACAATGTGAAAGGCAGCATGGATACAATGCATAAGACAGTGCCTGCCCTCAGGGAGCGTGCAGGCTGGGAGCTCAGAAGTGGGCAGAGCGACCTGGAAATAGATATTAGCTCTGCACTAGGCAGATGGTTATCAAGCACTGAAAGTGTGGCAGGTGCAAATTAAGATAGACCATCAGTATAAAATACATACCAGACTTTGAAGTCTTGGTCCTGAAAAGTATTGTATAATCTCATTAATGATGGTTATATATAGATCGTACATCGAAATGATAATATTTTGGACACAGTTGAGTTAAATGAAATACTAAAATTTATTTCACCCATTTCTTTTAGTGTGTTTCAATGTTGCTCCTAGAAAATTTAAAAGTATGTTTGCAGCTCACAATTTTATATTGCATTGTACCAGAATTGCATAACATAGAGAAAGTGCCCTGGTGGGCAAATGCACTACGTGTTATAGGAATGCAGAAGAGGGCTTTCTCGAGGATGGTTGAAGTGCTAATGTAAGTACTACACACCAGAGCTTATGAGATGCAGCTGAAGCTGTTCTTACGGGAAAAGTCATTGCCTTAAATACTTATATGAACAAATAAGGGAGAACAAAAATTGATGAATTAAGTATATGGCTCAACAAATTTAAAAAAGAAGAATAGAATAAGCTAAGAAACATAGAAGACAGATAAATAAAGATAAGAGAGGCAATTACTGTAATAATAAAGTGCTAGAATTAATAAATGTCCCCGAGTCCTGGATTTTTTAAAAAATAACATTGTTTACAGATTTCCTTCTTCTTTTTCTTTTTCTTTTTAAACATTGTGTTAAAATACACACAATGTAAAATTTACTATCTTAATCTTTTTTTTTTTTTTAAGAGAGAAGGAGTAAGATAGTGTGAACATGAGCGGGGGGAGGGGCAGAGGAAGAGAGAGAATCTCAAGCAGACTCCAGACCCAGCACAGAGCCTGACGTGGGACTTGAGCTCAAGATCCCGAGATCATGACCTGAGCCAAAATCAAGAGTTGAGCACTTAACTGACTGATTGAGCCACCCAGATGCCCCCCATTTTAATATTTTTAAGTGTATGCATAGTTGAGCAGTATTTTTGAGTGGAGAAAAACAATAATTAATCATGTTCTTATGTTTTAAATTTACCAGTTAAGTGAGCTCATGAAACCCTAGGCTCCCACCCTTGACTTCAAAAAGCAGAACCTCGGCCCCTTGTGTTCTCTGTCTCTCCAGCTGTGACCTTGCCATGCGGCCCCAGGTGTGCTGTGTACTTTCCAAGTCTAAACCTTCATTTTTTCAAAATTTCCTGTTGGCTGCTGCTGAAGAGTGTCTTGTAACCACAATAAGAATCATGGTGGCCAGTCCAGTCCCAAGCTTGGTTATTAGGAGGCTGAGACCACACACAACACCTCCTTCAGGACAAGAAGCTATAAAGGCCCAGAATGCTTCAAAGGAAGACCCCTTCCCCACCGGACACTCAACACTATTTACACTGCTATTAGCTCATATGAGAAGGAAAGCGTCCATTTCTTTTTATGTAGTAATCATCTCACAGATGCCAAAATCTACTGAAGACAGCATGGAAAGAAGAAATGCGTGCTGATGTCACTTAGAAATGATAATGCAAAAATTCGAATCACTGAATGAAGCATCACATCAGAGGGATAAACATCATGACCGAGGGTGGGGTGGGTTCCAGAAATGCAAGGATGGTTGAATACTAGAAAATCAGTTATTTATTTCCAAAGGTATTTGGATAAAATTCACATCCAGTCTCAATAAAAGTCATCACAAAGCAGAAGAAATAGGTAATATGTTTGTATGTTTTTAACCTGAAAAGGCAGTTCTCTCTTAACAGGGAAGGCAGCATCATGATGAGTGGGGTAGTGCCTTCAGTGTCAATGTCAAAGTCACTGTCAGCGTCATCTCTCCACCAGGGTGGAGAGGAAGGTGCTCACCAGCTGCTGGACAGGGTTCTGGGGTGAGGCGTAGCCTGGACAACTGGGAAAGAGGAAGTACAGAGGGGTAGGGATGCTAGGGAAGAGAAGGACAGACTCACGTTCATCACAGGGAGATGGAGGCTTGGGAAAAGCAGAAGAGCCTCCCCTGAGAATGACGGCAAATGGTTAACCAGTTAGGAAAGTAGGTGGGTCCAGGTCACTATGGAGAAACCACCCATCATTGCAGGCAGGTCTATACTGGGATATGTTGGTACAAAAGACTCCATTTATAATAGCAATGGCTGGAACAGAGCACTTGGGAGCAAACTTCATAAGAAATGTGTCAGATGCTTGGAAGATCAACTTGTTCCCTTCTGCAGGTTTTGGGGTGCCCTTTGGATGTGGCAGATTTCCTGCATGTGGGAGACCCTGGGAGTGAGGGGACTGGTGGGGGAGGAAAGTGGCTGGGGCGGGGGAGAAGGTCACACCTGACCCTTGAGGACAGACCAGACCCAGTCTGTCTCTCACTTCCTACTCCGATGTCCTGGTGACTGGCAGGAGGAGCCTGGTGCCCCACTCGGACCCCCGGTGTCACTGCAGCTTAGCCAAGATGGCTCAGAGCAAAGCCACTACCTTTTTTTTGGAGAGTGGAGGGTGCTCACATGTAGGGCGGCTAATTGTCATGGGACTGAGAGATGTGCTTAGGGTTGAGGGTTCCCTGTGACACATCTGCCGTGCTAAAATCAGGAGTGTCTTGGGTGCACTGGGATGGTTAGTCATCCTATTTGTATGAAGTTCTGTGTTGTAATGAATTAAACCATTGAAAGAGAGTTCTCTTTGTCCTGGGAGGGGTTCTTAGGCTCCTGGGATGTTCTGCCTGATCAAAGTGACCTTGTGGATCTGGACTTTGGGTCACTGGGGACAGTCTAACAATGGGATTGTCACCGGAGCTTTGTTTCCAGCTGATCTCCAAGAGAGGCTGGAGACCGAAGGCTGGACTCAGGGGTAGTCAGCTGTGTCTACAGGGTCCAGCCGGACAAAACCTGCACACCAGAGCTCGTTGTGAGGGGAGCCTCCTGGTTGGTGATATGCTGAGTGTCGGTCCATGACCCCAGGAGGAGAGGGCGACCAGAAGCTCCGGGTGTGGACTCCAGCCTGACTCTGCTCCCACGCGCCTCTGCCCTGGGCTGATTTTGGTCTGTATCCTTTTGCTACAGTAAACCACCACGGCGAGCACGGAGTGTGAGCCTGGAGTCCTTCTAAGGGGCAGTGGACCTCAGGGTGGCTTGGGGACACTTGAACTTGCATTTGGGGTCAGAAATGAGGGTGGCCTTGGGGATGTTCCTCACTCTGCACCTTCCTTTCCTGCTCCCCGCCACCCCCAAAACTACAGAACGGGGTCCCCAGAAAAGCCGGCCTGCTTCCCGCCCCCCCCAGCAACGCACCCCTGCCCACAAGAGCAGCCCGCGGCACCAGCTCCTCGCGTCTCATCTGGAGCTGTGCTGTGTCCTTCCAGGAAAACACATGCACCTTCTCCCATCCCACGTTCTGTCGCCTTCTGTCGCCCTCTATCAGCTTTTGTGGGGTTTCTATTTTTTCTATAATGTGCATGCATTTTTTTTTTTAAAGAAAGAAGTAAAGAAACAAAGTGGGTTATACGTACTGAAAAAGCACAGCAAGTCTGAATCCCCGAGGTGAGGGTCCAGAGCAGCTCAGGGAGGGTCTCCGTTTGTGTGTTGAGGGGCAGGGGTGAGTGGGGGAGGGATGCCTGGAGTGCGGGGGAGGCAGGTGGAGGGGGTGGCCCCATGGTTTGTGCACAAATGTCTTCACTAGAAATGCTCCCCCATCCCCCATGAGGCCATACAGCGTGGGAACTGGCTCCTTCTTCCCGCCTCAGGGACTTGGCACCCGGCTCTTCCCCCGGACGAGGGCCATTGAGGGGACCCAGCCAGGCTGGTGCAGGGACACCTGGGCCGCCTCCGTGGCCAGTCTGCACGGGGACAGGATGGGGAGCGGAGACCTCTAGAAGCGGCTCGCTGGTCCTGACCTCATTCCCCAGATGGGACGTGACACAGGCCACCCTCTTCCCAGCCATGCCCTCCTGGCGTCCCAGTCATGCTGAGACTAGATATTTTGAAGTAGCAGGTGGATGGGGCGTGGGGTGGGGTGGGTGACTACCTCACCTCTCAGCTGGACATCGGCCCCAGGGTGCGGCAGGACAGCCTGGTCCCCTGCCCCTCTCCCCCAAGCCCCGCTTGGCCGGGGCACAGGCGCTCGGCATTGGCGAGCTCCCCCGAGAGCAGCCGGCAGAGCCCCCAGGGTGGAGATGAGTCACCCGTTCTAAAAATAAAGAGACTGAAGTCATGAAAGAGCCTATTTCCTTTTTAAGCCAGATGTGTCTGCTGAGGGACCCCCAGCAGGCTGGTGCTGTAGGGGAAGCCAGGAGCCTCTGCTGCACAGGTCACCTGAGCTGTTACCCCTGACCCGCCCCCTGTCCTCACCCACCCCTGCTATCGGCAGCTATACCGATACACACAGTATTGTACAGCATTTCCCCGGGGTAGTGGGGAAATGAACTGTGTGTAAATAATACGCCCATCGGGCAGGTGCTCCAAGGGCTATAAGAGACAGGTGGAGAGCTCAGAGATACACATGGGGGAAGGGGCGTTAACTCTCTCTCAGGGTCTGCAGAAGGCTTCCTGGAAGAGGTGTCGCCAGAGGTAGGACTTGGGGCTCTGATGGAAGGATGGGGGGGAATGGTGTCCCAGGCAGGAGAAATAGCATGAGCAAAGGCCCTGAGGCTAGAATGCTCATGGCTTGCTGAGGATCCTCGGGAGGACTTCACAGACCACCTGGTTACAAAGGCAGATTCCTGGGCTCCCAGACCTCTGCTTCTGAATCTCTGAGTGGAGCCCAGGAACAGGACCAACAAGCCACGGGGTAATTCACCCGCTCTCTGAAGTTTGAGATCCACTAGGATGGCGGCCAGATGTATGGAGGAGATGAGGAAGATGTACATGGCAAGCTGGGTCCAAGTTGTTAGGGTTTTGATGCTCACCTAGGAGTTCAGACTTTCTTATCCCAGCAGGAGGGAGCTTTCGAGCGAGGGATGCTCCTGGTCTCTGCTTGGGAGTGGCCCCTGAGAGCAACGAGGATGACGGACCAACGGAGTGAGGGATTCTCGAGGTGAGGAGCCTGCCCCGAGGTATGGGCAGAGGTCAGGGGGCCTGGATTGGAGAAATGGTGTGAGGGAACGGGCCTGGGTTCTTCCGGACAGCAGGGACAGGACTCGGGTCGCTCCCTTTGCCCCAGGCTTCAGGGGAGAGGCCTGTGATGGTCACCAGAAAGTGAGTGCAGAGTGTGAGCAAGTGTGGGGAATCGGGTGCTCGTCATCAGTGGAGGGGGAGGGAGAGGAGGATGGGGAGGAGGGAAAAGGGAAGGGAGGGAGGGGAGCCAGCGGTCCTCTGGGATTGAGCCCCATATCCCCTCCTCCCCACGTGACCTGGGCACCATGCTTCAAACTCACCGGGGACCAGATTCCTGTCGGCAAAGCAGGGACAGGACGGCCGTCTCCCAGGAAGCCTGCCGAGCAGAGCCGCACACAAAGATCCTGTCTGTGCCAGGTTGTGGGAAGGCCCAGAAGCTTCCCTGAGGATGCCTGCATTAGTGAGTCCGGTGCGGCTTCCCTGGTCATCCCAAGAATTTGGCTGAAGCCACAAAGCTGAGGACGAGAGGTATGAGAGCCCTGTGCTCGTGAGAAGTGTGGCTCTCCTCATCCTGCCTGACAGAATGGCTAGAGCTGTCCCCAGCTGTCACCGCTGTCACCTGTCTGCAGCCTGAATGGGACTGAGAAATGGGGCTGGCGTCCGAGGGTCCTGGCTTAGTGCCAGCTTGGAAGTGCGGGTGGGTCTTCTCTGGCCAATCCAAAGTCCGGTGGGGGCCCAGGTGAGGCTGCTCAGAGACCACGTGGCCACAGGAGCAAGCACTGACAAGTAGTGCAGGCCAGGGCTGCTGTGGGCCCCAGATGTGGCGGGTGGGAGAGGTCTTGGGAGCTTGGCTCTGACTCCCCCGACCTGGGGCCATGCGTAGCCTGCTTCTCTCCTTGCGAACCTGAGGGGCTGGGGGCTGGCTGGAGCCACCCCAAGGCAGAACGCAGAGCAACAGCAGGTACGGGTAAGCCTGGCCGGAGAGATTCCTAATTTTCCCGGAGAGTCAAGTCTCCTTGGTCCTCTTACTGTCAGAAACCCCCGAGGCTTAGCTGAGCTCAGGGCCACACCTGGGGCCACACCAGGGCCACTCCATTCCCTCAGCTCTCCTGCGGCAGGTGTGGCCACGGGATGGAGTTGTGGTCCACAGGATATGGGAGGAAAGGGATGCGTGCCGCTGCCAGCCACACCCTGGGAAGGGAGGCATTTTCCTGTCCTCGTTCCTTCTACCTGTTGGGTCAGATCACGAGCCCATAGGGACAAAGGAGAGGAGGCTGATATTCTTGGTCATGGGGGAGCAACACAGAGGAGGAACCCCACTTCTCGGACAGCCCCATGGCATGGAGCCCCTGGCCTGCGACAGACCACCCTCAAACTCCAAGCTGCCGAGAAACAGAGAGATGAACTTCGAGCTTGTGGCTCCCATATCCTAACTGCTACAGCCTCTCAATGGACCCGTTACGTTCAAGCTTCTCATCTGTGAGTTTCCCCCACTGCCCTGCCCGCAGAACAGAGCCTGCGGGTGCCCAAGACACCCCACACCCTCTTTGAGGTCTCAAGGGTGGATTGTTCTGAAATCTGCTTCTGGCAAAAGCCTTCTGCTCACAGGAGTGCTGAAGCCACGGAGGGCTGGCTGTCCAGTCCCGGAGCTGGTGGGGGCTGGGGCGGTTGAGCTGGGTTTCCTTGATGCCCTGCGGTCTTGGGTCTGAGTGAGCCATCTCCCGCTGCTCAGGCGCTCCCGTCGATGGGCATCCGGGCAGACAGTCTTACTGTAGCCAATGGCTGGTTCCTCAAGACGCCCGCCGAAGCCGTCCTCCTGGCTGTCTTCAGACCTCCCAAATCACCCGGCGAGTGCTCACCCTGGCGGTGTGGACAGCTGTCTGATTGTGGTCTCAGCAGCCTCTCTGTGTATATGTGTCAGCCCACTCCTTCCCCAAAGACTGGCCAGGGACTGGTGGGGAGGGGAAGAGAACCCTCCAGATACAGACTGGTCTCCTGCCCATCACCAGCTCCCAGCACTTTGCAGAAAGAGTTCCTTTAGAAGAGTAAGAGATACATAGAAATAAGAAGTCAGGATGGAGGGAAAATGGGCATTAAATAAGGAAGGTGAATCAGGGGATGAGGTTGGGGTACAAAACACATGATACGCATGGCATCCTCTCAGGCTGTGATGGCTGAGTTGCAAATTCCTGGCGGCCAAAGTGCGCAGGGAAAGGAAAGATTTTGAGTTTGTGTGGTCCTTGGAGGAAACACACTGCTCCTTAGGGACAATAAATGTGTCCTTAGCCCATGTTTGTTAAACTGGTCATGAGGGACTTCACCTTAAAGTTATTGGGAGATACATTAACAATATTTCTTCTCCCATTCCACGAACACGAAATGTTTTCCCATTTCTTTGTGTCTTCCTCGATTTCTTTCATAAACATTCTAGAGTTTTCAGAGTATAGATCTTTGCCTTGTTGGTTAGCTTATTCGTAGGCATCTTATGGGTTTTGGTGGAATGGTAAATAAGATGGATTCCCAGAGTTTTCTTTCTTCTGCCTCATTGTTAGCGTATAGAAAGGCAACTGATTTTTGTGCCCTCACTTTATATTCTGTGACTTTACTGAATTCCTGTATTAGTTCTAGCAACTCTTTTGGGGGAGTCTTTTGGGTTCTCTACATACAGCATCCAGCCATCTGCAATGAAGAATGAAAGTTTGACTTCTCCTTTGCCAGGACCCAGAAATCTTGACCTAGTCGAAGGCAGACCTTTAACCACCTGAGCCACCCAGGTGCCCCGTGAATAATTCTTTTATGGTACTGTTGGATTCTATTAGCTAGTATCTTGTTGAGAATTTTTGTATCCATGTTCATCAGGGATATTGATCTGTAATTCTTCTTTTTAGTGGGGTCTTTGGTTTTTGGGATCAAGGTAATGCTGGCCTCATAAAATGAGTTTGGAAGTTTTCCTCCCATTTCTATTTTTTTAAAACAGTTTCAGAAGAATACATGTTAATTTTTCTTTAAATATTTGGTAGATTTCCCCTGAGAAACCACCCAGTCCCGGACTTTTGTTTGTTGTGAGAGTTTTGATTACCGATTCAATTTCTTTCCTTGTTATGGGTCTGTTAAGGTTTTCTATTTCTTCCTGGTTCAGTTTTGGTAGTTTATATGTTTCTAGGAATTTATCTATTTCTTCCAGATTGATTAATTTGTTGGCATTTAATTGCTCATAATATTCTCATAATATTTGTATTTGCAACGACATAAGTGGAGCTAGAGGGTATTTTGCTAAATGAAATAAGTTGGTCAGAGAAAGACAAATACCATATGATTTCACTCAGTTGTGGAATTTAAGAAACAAAACAGATGAACATGGGGAAGGGAAGGAAAAATAAAATAAGATAAAAACAGAGAGGGAGGCAAACCATAAGAGACTCTTAACTATAGGCTGTTGGAGGGGAGGCAGGTGGGGGGCTGCGGTAACTGGGTGACGGGCATTAAGGGGGGCACATGATGTCATGGGCACTGGGTAGTTATATGCAACTGACAAATCACTGAACTCTCGCTCTGAAACTAATAACACACTATATTGTTAACTAAACTAAATTCAAATAAAAAATTAAAAAAGTAAAAACAATATGGGGAGATAGTTATTGTATTAACCAGTACTCTTCAGAAAAAACAGAATCAGTATGATGTGTGTTTCTATGGAAAGCTATTTCTTATAAGGAATTGGCTCACACAATGATGGAGGTTGGCAAGTTTGAAATTTCTGGGATGGGCTGGCAGGCTGGAGACCCGAGAGAGCTGATTTTGTAGTTCAAGTTGGAGAGCAGCCTGCCGTACAATCAGGAAGAGCTCAAGTTGCAGAGGAGTCCAAGGGCAGTCTGCTGGAGAATTCTCTTTTTGTTCTTTTCAGGCCTTCAACTCATGGGACGAGGCCCGCCACAGAGGGAGAGCAACTTGCTTTCCACGGTCGACCAGGTCAGATGTCAACCCCACGGAAAAACACCCTCATCGGAATACCCACAGCAATGTTTGACCAACTATTTGGGCACCTGTGGCCCAGCCAAGTCCACACGTAAAATCAACCATCACAGCGATGGTTGGCGTTTGCACACGCGGCCCGCCTGGGTAGGTGCCCCCGACGCAGCTCCAGAAGGTGCTTGGGAGGAGGATAGCCATGGTTCTCACGGAAGAAAGACGAGCCCACTGCCCCTTTCTGCCACAGCTCTGTCTCCAGGGCTGGAGTGCATCTTGGGGGTCTGAGATTCTCTGGCCACAGCGCTGACCACACAGCTGTGTGACACGTTCGTTGGTTTATTTACCTTTCCACTGGGTGCTGGGGGGGGGTCAGGTTTGGAAAAGAAGGAGAGGAAGGTGCTAGATGTATGAGGACCCATCAGGATGAGTGACCTCAGGGCCCCGGGCTCGGGGAAACGCTGGTGGGGAACTCCAGCTTCACGGGTCTGCCCATAAGTAGCTTCTCCCTCGTAGGGCAAAGGCGACAATGCAGAAGGAGGATGGGGAAAATATCCACCTGAATTTGGGAAGGAGGGAGGGGGAGAAGCAGCCAAGGAGAAGTGGCATCTTCCTTCACCTTGGAGCACTTTGGCTGTGGGGACTTGCAGCTTCTCTGTAGCTGGATGCCCTCTCCATTGTCCCCAGCCGTGAGGGGAGGGCCACCGGGACCGGAGGGACGGAGACCATGCAGCAGAGACCAGACCATGCGGGGACACGCCTGGCAGGACGGGGAGCACGGAGCAGAGTGAGAAGGGGGACTACCCCAGTTTCCCCCTCCTCCCGCCCTCCACTCTTCCAACCCGGGCCTCCTGTGGGTCAGAGCAGCCCGAAGCCCGAGGGCAAAGGTCTCCAGGATGGTCAGTGCCAGCTGAGAAGAACCTTCCCTGTGTCCCCTCACCCCCAGCCACCCGGCCTGGCTCAGCACCTTATCCCCTACTTACTTGCTTTTAGTTTTTATCTTAGAACTTTGGGCCAGCTGATGTGGCTTTGTGTATCTATTTATTAGGTTGCTTCATCCTGCTTTTTATTTATTGGATTCTCTAGAATGCAAGCCCAGGAGGGCAGAGAGTTGGTCTGCCTGTTCACTTGAGAACAATCCCTAAGCGCTTCTGGGTGTTTCTGGGTGACTGACGCGTCTCCCCAGTCTTCTCCTGCTACATGTCCCCAGTCCCTGCAGCCATCCCCTGGGGGTGAGCTTCCGGCTGGGCCCTGGCTGAGGCTGGACAGACAGCAGGGACGGCCCGAGGTCGCAGGGCAGCCTGCCTCCTACCCAGCTAACCACGCAGCTACCATCAGCAGACATGGCCTCGCCTCGGCTCCCTGGCTGCTGGCCACGTTCTCAGATCAGTCCTACGTGCGATGCATCGAGTGCCAGGTTCTAGGCCACTGACTGGTGAGGGGGGTGTTCATCGCCCTTGGGGGCTGATGAGGCATTGCGAGAGCCGGATGCAGGCACAGCCTTCACGTCCGAGCCGAGGCTTACAGAATGATCCAGATAGGCCAGTCACCTTTCTACGAACATCCCGTGCACCCTTAACCTGAGTCTTCACAAACCTCCCATGGGCAGGTGCTGTTAGCATCCCAGCCAGCAAGCGGACATCTGAGCTGTGGGCCTGGGCAGTCTGTGTGGTGAGCTGAGCCCCTCATTCCCAAGCGTGCCGTCCTCTGGGCACCACGTGGGCAGAGTGGAAGATGGCATAGCAGAGAGCTGGCACGCAGTGGGGACGCAGGACGGGTAGGGGATTCTGGCCTGGTGACATCTCAACTCAGCCTTGAAGGTTGGAGAGGATGTGTGTGTGTGTGTGTGTGTGTGTGTGTGTGTGTGTGTGTGTTGCTTTCCGAGGGGAGCAGGGCTGAGGAGGTGGGGAACAGGAACGGTGGTTTGCAGAGCGGGGTCACGGGAAGGGAACACCCTATCGCCAGATCCTGCCTGCCCTGGGAGAAATGAGCTCTTGCTTGCACAGAAACATCTGTCCGGGAGCTGTGTGTGCCTGGATGTTTTTATGCATACCGTATATAACGTGGGAGAGACCCACTCCACACTCCCTCCGTGTTTATTGCAAAATAACCTTGTCCTAAGAATAACAGGAAAAATATCACCCCCATCCCCCCTGCCCTAACAAATCAACCACATGTTCTGTGTTCCCCTCCAGGCCTGTGCAGACATGACTTTGAAACCACAGCCCAAGAGCAGTCTTGTTTGTTCATTGATTTGCTCAGCAAACGTTTCCTAACTCCTTCCCTTCTCTGGATGGGGGACTGTGTTCTGAAAAATAATGCCTTAGATTTTCCTGGGAGTTCACTACCCACGCAAGACTCCCTTACTACTCAGGGTGTGCTAACTGTCGTAGCATCAGTCCCCAGGGACAGTGGCCTCGTCCAGTCTGTGTGTTTCTTGTCCGTGACCACGTGGTGCAGGTGGGGTTGGAGCTCCACTCCATGCGGTCATGCAGGGACCCAGGCCTCTCACGCCAGACCTTCTGCCATCCATCAGAGCCTTGGGCCCTCTGTTTGGGGCCCTGCATGGGGTGAGTTGCCCAGGCCTGGCCCGGAGGTGGAGAACATTGTTTCCAGCTCATTCCGTCATAATGGGTTTGGTGACCCTCTGGCCAATGTCTGCTAAAATTCTCAGCAACGCCCCGTTTGGTTCTGAAAAATGGAAACACAAAGCAAATGTAGAAGGAAAAGTTGGTATTGTCACCACAGCTACAGGTGTTTGGGAACACACGAGCGACAGAGGCAGGCTGAGGAGGGTCTCTGGGTCTGAGCCTGGCTTTTGGAGGGTCCTTGTTGTGTAGATAAGCTTTGCCCCACGGCCACCGGTGTGACACAGCTTTCTTGAGTCCTTCTGCTTGGCCAGAGCCTCACCGGCTCACTTTCCGTGCATCTTCCAGAAACGGCTGCCACTCTCGTTTTTCCATCCTCTGCCTCCCTGTGGGTTTATATCTTTCCAGTCTCTTTGCTGTAGCTTTGGCCGGGCACTGGGAAGGAAAAAACTCAGACAGCAGTGGTCAGTAACGGCCTTCAGGACCCCATTTGCTTCTCCCCATTTAACATTATTTTCCAGGGATCGTTATGTGGTCTTCATGATGATTGTTTTCATGGCGACATGAAAATGTCTTTTCTTTGCAAACGTGTGTTCTGTGGAAGGTTGGCAGGTGTGCCAGGAAAGAAGGATGTTCAGAGCTGAAATTAGTTTGCGATGTCTGGGATTTCCAAGGGTACCCACAATCGGTTCCAAGGACTCTAATTCCAACTCTAATCAATCTCAAGGTCTGGGTGCTTTCAGAGATCTGCATCCCATCAGGCCACAGGACTTCTGAAGATTCTGCCTTACCTTGGTTTCCTGCAGAAGAGTAACAAGGATCGTACTTGGGCTCTGGAGGTGACTGCTCATAGCTGGGTTAGGGGAGCCCCCATGGACCGCCACGGTCCCCTGCCACGGGTCGCATCATCGGTTGTCTTGTGTTGCAGTTTCCTGCTCGAGGCTTTCTCTAGCCTGTGAGCTATCTGGGGGCTGTGATGGAGGCTTGCTGACTGTTCAAATCCTGTTGTTTGGCATAAGTCAAACAGAAAAGGCACCCAATGTGTTGAAAGAAAAGAAGGAAGAAAAGGAGGGAAGGAGGGAGAGGGGAGGAGGGAAGGAAGGAGGGAAGGAAGGAAAGAAGAAAGAAAGAGAGAAAAAGTGAAGGAAGAAAGGAGGGAAGGAAGGAAGGAGGGAAAAAAGGAAGGAAAGAAGAAAGGAGGGAAGGAGGGAAGGAAGGAGGGAAAGAGGGAAGGAGGGAGGCCAGCCGCCCAGGCACCGTGTGAGGGGAGCACGGCCCTCGGGGCCACCTGTGCACACAGACACACGATCCCGTGGGAGCTGGCGCCCAGCACTGCTGTGTGTAAACAGAGTCTGCCCTCTCTGGTGTGGCCCCATCTTCTGAGACCGGCCTTCGGCTCCCCGTGGAAACCCAAGATGCAGACTGGGACAAGGGTTGGCAGATGTTTGTGAAAAGGGCCGTCTGCCTTTGCAGATAAGAGTTCCCCAGACAATGGGATGGTCTCGGCCGGGAATTCCCATTGGGCTCTAGTCAGGAGACTCTGACAGACCCGGGTCGCAGCTCCCCTTCCCTCAGGGCCATCTCTGTGGGTCTGAGACCCCCATTTTCCAGAGCACCCCTTGGTAGATACCCCCCTCCCAACCGAACTCACAGCCATCTCTAGACTTCACAGAACAAGACATTTTTCTCAGAAGGCCCTGAGGTGGGAGCGTTGGTTTTGTTGACTCAGCCTGAGCCATCTTGTCATGGGTCCCCGGGGTCTGTTCAGCTGAGGCCTGGGGACTTGGTGTGGGGGGCACACAGTGGCGATGGTAAGTGATTAGGGCTCCTCCTCATTGGGAGTTCCCTCTAGTGCCCCCAGTGGAAGAGCCACGGGGGAGCCAAGGAGGTGAACAGATGCCGAAATCCCCTTGTGGACCCGGGTGTGACTCCCAGCTCCGAGCCATGACCTCCCTCCTTACTGTGCATGCTTTGTGGAGCGATAAGCCATGTGGGGCACAAAGAAAGAGGCAGCAGAGGGCACAATGGCCAAAGTGACCTCAGGGGAGCCCACACCCACCAGCCCACATGCATTTAGGTCATTGGGGTCCCATTCTGTGGGAACCCACCCTCTCTCCTGAGGGTGGAGGAGTGACAGGAAGAGTTCAGGGATTTCGGTCTCGTTCTCGGTGCTGTCCTATAATCAGCCTCGACTTCCCCATAAGGCCTCCAGTCAGAGCATCAGAGCACTCATGAGACTGGGCCAGATCTCTCTTGGCTTTGGTCCTTCCCAGGGCCTTAACCCCAAGCCTTGGCTCAGGGATGATTCTTTCTCAGAGGACTTTTTCACAAGGGCCCTTCTCTGTGCCCTTCCTGGCCGTGCGCCTTCCCTGTCCCTTTCTCCAGCTTCGGGCTCGAGGACAGACTCACATTTACACCAATGGGAAGTGTGTCCTTCCCCTCTGCCTGTGATTGTCACCTAGCTCTTCCCCCGGACTCACCCCGCCACAGAAGAAGACCGCTAAGTTCATGGTCAGAGGCACAAGCACACACAAGACAGGAAGGAACTTGTGCTGATTTAAAAAGCGAAGGTGCAGTGAGGGGGTCAGGTGTCCCCAGCACCATCTCTGTATAGGTCAGCTATGGCCCCAGGAAGGCTGTGTAACAAGCCGCTCTCGAACTCTGGGCCCACGACCGTCACGATGGATGTCCTGCTGCACTGCCTGGTCCACGGGGCAGGTCTCTGGACTGGTCGGCGTCTGGCTGGCCCACGGTGGGGCTCACCCGGGCGTGGCTCCGGGTCAGGACATGCTCTGTGCGTCACTTCTTCCAGGGACGAGCAGGCCCCCAGAGGCGTAACCTCCTCGCGGTCCTGGCGGAGGTGCGGACAACAAGCCCGCGCACAAGAGCGTCTTTCAAGCCTGTTTGCCTGTGTCAGCTGACGTTCTCCTGCTCGAAGTGAGTCAGTGGCCGAGACCCTAGCAGTGGGCAGGGGTTTTACTCTGTGCGGGGTGTGGGGGAGACTGCAGGGCCCTCCTGCGGTGTACCCCCTTACAAGGACCTAGAGCAGAACTCTGCCCCGAGGGAGGGGTCTTGCCAGAGTGGACGGGATTGGAACTTGGCATGCCCAAAGTGGTGGGTTGGGGTTCATGGCCTGTCAGGTCACGTACAAGCTGTGGGATGGTGGGCAAAGCTTGCTGGAGCCCCAGTTCCCTCGAGTGTAGAAGGGGAGGTGGTATTCGTCCACACCCGCACCTGTGGCCAGCGCAGACGGAGCTGGGCGGGCTGAAGGCCCCGCACACGGCAGCGGCTGTGAGCACACAGCCAGGCCCCCACGCAGGGTGTAGCTTCTGCAGTGAAGCCCTCTGGACATCAGTGCCCAGGGGAGGACAGGCCCCTGGCTTCACTGGTCAATGTGGCCGAGAGGTCACGTGGCTGCGGCAGTTCTGAATTCAGAGCATTCTCCCCCGCCGTCCTCGGGGCCTCGAGCACAGGCTGTCACCAAGGGGACGGGACAGTGATATCCTCACTTTCCTTCTCCCCCGCAGGGAAGTTTCCCTGCGACCCACAGAGCCACCTCCTCCCACCTTGTCGACGCCCCGCAGAGCCGAGGAAGGAAAGCCCGCTCCCTGGGGGCACCCCGACTCAAAGCATGGTCTGAGCTGACACAGACATGCCCCCCGGGTCTCCATTCCAGAGTCGCTTTGTCTCTTTGAGGGAGGTGACCGTCCCTTTGAAAATGAAGCTATTGGACCTTCACCCTCTCCCCAAAACACAGAGACATGTCATTTTTGGGGTACAGTTTCAAGCTGCTCGTATGCTCCCCGAGGGCCATTTATATACGAGAAGTGAAGAGTCCCCTCCAGGGACACATCAGAGGACAGAAGCCACTTGAGCTCCCCTCGGACAAGGCCAGGGGGCCCCATCATCATAATGGACACCGCCGGTAATGCATTATAATCCCGTCATGAGAGTGTCAGTCCCTGAGTCCACACCAATGAGGAGTCAGCGGGCGGATCCTTGAATGAACTGCAGAAGAGAACGGTTACCGTGCGTCCCCAGCTAACACACGTGCGCGGAACTGTGGGCGCAGCCATCTGAGCAGCACGTGACGCAGGCAAGAGTAGGCTCCCTCTCATGGATGGATGTGAAGGTTTAATGGGGAGCGTGTTCTTTAAAAGTATCTTTCCATGGGTGGCACTGCTCTCCAAGGGGTGAATGGGGGGGCCTGGAGGAGACCACCCTCACCAAGCACTCCACACCGACGTCACCGCTGCCGGGCCGGGGTGACAGCGTGGCCCCCGACGGCTCGCCCCAGGGACTCAGCTTCGGTTCCGAAGCTCCCCTCAAGGCACCAGCTACGAAGACAAAGGAAGAGCTGGAGAACTGTCCGGAACGGTGGAGATTCACGTAGACGGCTACATGCGACAGTCGACCTCACTTGGAAATGAAACGGCATGAGAAACGTGATGGGGATGGCGGGAAAAATCGGAGGCAGGGTCATGCATTAGATGATGGCGTTTCAATGGTCACTTTCCAGAAACTGATAATTGTGCTGCGTAAACCTCTTTGAAAAACCCTATTCATCCCTAAAAATAGCAGTTGTAGTTTGGTGATGTGAAAAAACATCCTTGTTCCTAAAACGGACGCGCGGGAAGACTTGCGGGCGCTGTGAACCGAATTGTGACCCTGACACCCGCAGTTCACCTGTGAAGCCGCAGGGCCCGGTGTGTGTGCGGAGTGAGGAAGGGCTTCCGGGAGGACGCGGTCAGCGGCGTGAGTCCCATCTCTCTTCCTCTGCTAAGGGAGGACAAGCGGGAGTCAGTGCCCCCAGCCGGCAGCCCGGCTCTCCCCTGAAGCCGAACCCCCGGCACCCTCATCTCCGCCGTCCCGGTTCCAGAGTCGTGGCGGCTACATGTTGGCTGCTGTTTTGTGACAATGCCCGAGCCAGCCCCCCAGGCACGGAGAGACAGCCTGTTGGTGGCTTAGTGGTTCAGAAAAAGCGATACGAGAACATGCAAAGACGGAGTGAGAGCGGGAACAGGAGAGATGAACGTTGACCGTCGGCGAGTCTCAGTGAAGGGCTTACACGTGTCAAATGCTTTATTTGTACAGGCTTTCTGTACATTAGAGATTATTTTAAAATACGCTTCAAATAAATAAATATTCAAAGAATACTTCAAAAATATGTTTAAAAATATCAGCAGACTCGTTACATATTATCGACGGACGCATCACGTCCTTCGTCCTGGGTGCGTCTGCGGGTAATCGGGGGCAGTGGGGGGACCCAGGGACCCCCACAGTGGGCGTGTGCCCAGGAAACCTTGACAGGAGGGGCAGGAAATGATCACAGGTTGGATTCTGGAATTTGTGAGGTTCCTGGGACCGAGCTCTCCTGAACTTTTCCCAAAGTGTGTTCCTCGGATCCCTGTCCTAAGAGAGTCTCTACCCAGGAGGGCTGCGTGCGCAGGCACATTTGAGAAAGGCAGTGATAATGTGTCAAAGCCATTTCCAGGAAGGGGGCGGGGAGAAGAGCATGATCCGCCTGTCGACAGGGGTGCCCGGAAGGTTATGCGAGCAGGTGTTTGTGACCCTCCGGGAATGCCTACTGGGACGGGACTCAGGGGTCCGGTGGATGGATTAGAATCTGGCCCTTCCCTGCTCCTCTCTGTCCTGGGATCCCTGGTGACATCAGGCTTGACCAGACTATGAGCCTTATCCACAAGCCTGATTCCTTGGGGTTCTGCTCATCCTGCCTCTTCCTTTGCTTTGGTCCCCGAGCCAGGCCCCCCAAACCCCCGCTTCCCTTTATCCCGATACACAGTCTGAAGGACTCCTGCTAGACTGCCCAGCAGCCCGCACTTCGTTCGCTCTGCACAGCGGGGCGGGGGACAGTGGCCCCGCCGTGCCCAGAGCCACACTTCAGTAACATGATCAACGTGACTGAAAGCATTCTGGGATCCCTTCCACGACTTTTTCTGAGATCCTGTTATATAGACACCCAAAAGGTATCGTGCCTTCCGAAGGTTCATCCGAAGCTCTCAGCTGGTGCTCCTTAAAATCTGTGACCCCCCCCCCCTCCACCACACTTTTTGGTCTATTTAATAGTCGGGCTATAACGGGACAGTCCCCTTTACCCAACTGAGATCTCAAATTTCAAACCACGCGGCTCCTCGTTTGCTGCAGGTGAGTTTCCCCCAAACCCCTGGCCAGTGGACCCGGTCATTGCTGCGGCACAACGAGGCCCGAGGGAGAGTGGCTCTGGCCCCACAGATGCACAGGCCGACAGCTGGTCTCCGAATGCATTATCAGCAGCCTCATTACAAATATTACTGTCGGAGCTGGGGACCCATCTTGTCATTCACCGTGTCCTGCAACATTTCAATCTTGGTTAGTTCTGTGATTTCATTTCAAATCTCTGCATTTTTGCAGGAATCAGCTGGTGAACTCATAGGTCAAAAGAGGTCCTCCCTTTTATCTTTGACTCTGGTATCCGGGAGCTCCCCAAATTGCCTCTATTCAGAGCTGAAGCAGACCATTTCCCCCTCTTAACAGTAAACAGGGTTTGCTAAGAAATGAGATAGTTTCGTCGATGAATTTTAGCCATTTTCCATTTTCCTCGACCTAATTGAGTGAGCAGATGCTTAAGTCTGCAACAAAGTGGAAACTCGCCCCACAGACGGACGGCTGCCAAATGCATTTTGCTCCTTTAATGGTTTCTGATCGTTTCCAGAGCTTTTTGTCATGAGGCGCCCCGTGCGTGGTGGGCGATGCTTCCTGAGAACTGAGTTTTTGTTCCCGGGCTGATGAACCGCCGTGACAGGAAGGAGTGTGGTTCTAGTCGTTGGGAGTTTGAGAGAGAAGTGCCTTCTGACGTCACCACCTGTCCCGCGCTTCTGCCCTGGGAGGGACAATGTCACGGCACTGGTCCACCACTTATTTTCTCGGATTTCAAACCTATGCCGGATTCCCACTGAAAATGGTTATCATTCTCCGAATCTGTGTTGACCCCAGATGCACCCGATTAATTATTGATGAAAAGGAGACCTACGGCTCTTCTCTACCCCCGCCCCTCCTCCCCCCTGCCGGGCTCCAGGCGGCTGCACTCTGCAGGAAGGCTTGGAGCATTCTTGGGTTGTGGGGGCGGCGGGGGCGTGAAGACCCCCCAGTGGCTTGAGCTGGGATCACTGAAGGGTCACGGCCGGCTGCGTTTTACCAATGTCATAGCTTTCTTTTTGTTTCAATGAAGAATTGGCTATTTTTACATGGCCATGGAAAAAAGTGAGCCTTGACCCAAGTTCTGTAATTTATAGGACTGATGTAAAGGGGTTGTGATGGTTTTATCGCATTACTGACCATTTGGGGGGTGAGAGGGGAAGGGGTTTCCTCTGGGAAGTGGGGGTGTATGGCGCTCTGGTCCCTCATCACCTCTGAGCTGAAAGGCTGAGAGTTCGAGGGGGTGACAGGGCGAGGACCGCAGGGGGCAGTCCTGGAGGGCCAGAACTTGTTGTACCAGCAACAGCGAGCCACGGAAAAGTGACTTGGAGGGGCGTGTAGGCTCAGGCTGAGGGGTGTCAGGAGGGTCGGGCTGGCCAAGGGGCAGTTCCACAGTCCACACAGGGCATCCGCTTTGACCCTGAACTCAGCACCAGGCTGGGCGGGAAGTGGACAGGGCTACTACGTGTTTGACCCTACCTGGACTGGCCGCTCGGTGATCTGGCCCGAGGCCCTTGAGAGGGTCGGCAAGGGGATCTGCAGTCACCTGGGGCTCTTCTGGGTCTTAACGGCATAGACTTTGTTCACCAGAAGGAGCATGGGATCCGAGTCTCTTGAACCCACACATAGAGCATGGAGATCGTCCCATACGGGTGATTTATCACGATGGTGAGCTCGGGATCCCCACTGGGCTTCTCGTCGTCATGCAATTTCGTTATATTTGCAAAAGCGAGATTTAAAAAAATGATTTATTTATTTATTTTAGAGAGCGAGAGAGCGAGAGAGTGAGTGCACACATGACTAGGGAGATGGAACGAGAGAGAGAGAGAACTTCTAGCGACTCTCCGCAAGTATGGAGCTGGGCACGGGGCTTGATCTCAGCACCCTGAGATCATGACCTGAGCTGAAATCAAGAGCTGGCCACTGTAGTGCCCGTACAAAAAGGAGATGTTTTAATGGCCGTAGGTATAGCTGCTGTGCCTTCTCTCTCTGACTTGCCCATGCTTTGGGGTCCAGGTGAGGGATGGTGGGTCTACTCGCTCCGGGCTCAGGTTGGCTTCCAGGGATCGACCCGTGCCCACTGGAGCGATCCCACAGGATGCTGCCGACATTGCACGGTGATGTCAGCCCTTCCTATGGCCCCTGACCCCGGAGGTGTGTGTCTGTGGGCAGGAGGAGTCAAGTTTGAAATTCATGGGGCCAGATGCTCGTTTCAGAAAAATGTGTCCGATCATCTGATGCATCATGTCGTGAGTGGCAGATTCAGTTCCTATCCAAACTAGTAAAAATGAAAGGTGAGAGTGTCTGATTATATATAGATCACTTATGTATGCTTCTTGTTCCTTTTTTGGGGGAAAGTGGGAGGTGCCCCAATGCGGCACAGTGGCCTGAAGGCACTGGGACACATGGCTGTCAACAGTGTAACACATCGGACAGAAGAGTGAGTGGGTGTTGGGACTGTGCAGCTCAGTACAACATCACAACAAGTCAAACATGCATTTGAGCCAGCAGGGAAATGCCAATCAAAACCCATCAAGAAAACAGAGGGGCGCCTGGGCGGCTCGGTTGGTTAAGCATCTGCCTTTTGCTCAGGTCATGATCCCAGGGTCCTGGGATCGAGTCCTGTGTTGGGCTCTCTGGTCAACCTGAGTTTGCTTCTCGCTTTCCCCAGAATACCTGAAGGCAGTTCTTGAAAATGTATTTGTACACCCATGTTCGTGATAGCCCTACTCACAACAGCCAAGAGAGGTGGAAGCGACTTAAGGGTCCACTGATGGGTGAATGGACAAGCCAGAAGCAGTCGGTCCACACGGTGGAGTATTACTCAGCCTTAAAAAGGAAAAACATTCTGGAGGACACGATGCTGAGCGATATAAGCTAGACACAAATGGACAAATCCTGTGTGATTGTTCAGTGTTTCCAGGAGGTACCCAGAGTAGTCAGACTGGACAGAAGGTAGAATGGTGGCCAGGGGTTGGTGGGGGGGACTGGGGAGCTGGTGTGTCACGGGGAGAGAGTTTCCGGTTTACAAGATGGAAGGTTCTGGTGGTGGATGGGGAGGTGGCGGCGTGGCAAGGTGAATGGAATTAGTTCACTCATCTGGACACGTGACAATGGCTCAGAGAGTGGACTTTCTGTTCTGTGCATTTATCGCAATAAAAAAATACATAACAAATCATTTGAATTCCTTTTGCGTTCCCCTTCATTTCACAGAGTTCCCATTTCTTCAGTTATTGATTATTACAAAATGAGCCATGATGGGAAGGATGATCTTAGTTAGTCCAAGCCTAAAACAGGCTGACCGATGGCGGGTGGACAATAACTCCAAATACCACACCGCTCTTCCTGCATCAGAACGGAAGCAAAAACTCGGAGCCAGAATCATGCAAGAAACAGACGAACTCCGATTACGCACGCCACAGCAGGACCGAGTCATCTCTCTGGTCTCTTTAGAGAAAAAAATAATATGATCTCAAGAGGCTGGTCATGTGGAGGCGAGATGAAGGGGTGCGCTGCCGAAATACAGCAAAGCTTTGCCACAGATGGAGGCCAGGCAGCTCAGAAGGAAAAGCATGAAGACGCTGATGTTTCGTGGTGTTTGCAGTCTTTGGGAGCTTTGTAACCTTTGAATCGTGGGTTCTTTCCTCATCCTGATTCACATCCTCCGGCAGGTCTAGCTTTGTATTTGCTACTTTGTATGGATTTTCTCCCCAGCGTCTGACTTCACGCCTCCCCCACATCTCCACCGGGTCCCTGCTTTGTTGGAGTCGGGGACTGACGCCACCCAGGTGTGCCCACCTCCTACGGGATGGGGTGACCATCCGCCACCGCCCTGTGCATCCTCCCCAACAGCTCTGTCCTCCCCTATGCCCATTCTCAAAGTGCTGGGCATTGCTCTTCACATGCACCCTCTCATTTCTTCTCCCCACGAATCTGCTGGCTGGGGTGATGCCGTCTTAGTGTAAAGGTGAGGGATTTGAGGCAGGAGCTGGGAAATCACTTGCCCATGCTCCCCTGCTAGTACGTGATGGAGCCGGGATTTGAACCCGGGGCTCGAGCCAGAGCCTCCATCGGCATGCCGGGCCTACAGTAGTGCCCCTGTTTGTCGTAAACGGTATTAACAACCTCATCAGTAGGAACAAGCACCATGTATTCATCCCCTCTTCTGTGCCTTATGCCAGCTCGCATTTTAGCCTCACGACCTTGCTGAAAGGTGATATCACTCCATTTTACAGGTGTGGAAATTGAGGCTCAGAGCGGTCAAGTAATACACTTAAGGCAGCATAGCTTAAAAGGAGGAAGAGCTAGGTGTTGCTCTCAGAAGTATGGACCCCTTTCTGGTGGCTCCGGGCTCCCACGCTGACTTCCCTGAGCACACTGGGTTATGCTTTCTCTAAGTCCTCCACGTGGATGGGAGCTGGGCGGCTGTCAGGGGTGTGTGGCCAGGAGCACACGGCCCCGCCCTCAGGAGGACCCCATGCTTGGCTTCATGTTCTCCATGGTTTGGAACAATCACTTTCATTTTGCTCCATGCCCCACAAATGACCATCTCCCCCCACCCAGTCATCATCCCTGAATCTATTTGTAAAGTGAATTACTATAATGCAGGAGGAACGAGAAGGTTCTTTATCTCCACTTGGGCAAATCCATTAGGATTAGCAGCCCCTCGGGACCCCCTCAGAGAGGCTGATGTAAGCCTGTCTTTGGTGATTTGTGGAGTGACCGCATGATAAAGACTCTGGCCCATTTTAGTGACAGGGCAGCCTTCCCCTGCGGCACCCAAGAATGAGTGGGCCTATCTCTCCATTTATCAAAGCCCTTTGGGGGATGAGGCAACAGAGTGGAGAGGTATTGCTGGCTCGCTATCTCCCCGCCTGTGGGGGCATGCTGCTCCGGCCCGCCTGGATTCCCAGGGTAGGGACGGCCTCCTTGGGGGGACCCGCTGCCCTCCCAGCGTCCGAGCTCCGTGGCCAGCCATCAGCGGGGCTTGCTGAGGCTCTTGCCCCAGAGCAACCTCCATGAGTCCCTCCCTCTCCCCAGGGGAAGACCAGAGGCTTAACTCATGGACACTTGGGGGGTCCAGCCCCTCCTTCTTGGGGATCTACTCACAGAGTACACTCCGTCTCCCCTTCCTTCTGCCTCGTGTCAGGTGTCTCTGCTCCGTGGGCAGTGAGGCTGAATTCCCAGAGTGACCTTGACTGAGTGGGCAGGCCTGTTCAGATCTGGGGCTCTGTCCCTCATGTCTTTGGGTTTGGGGCTCTGAATCTGGCTTTTCAGTGATGGACGTGATACCTCTGTTTTTGCCCGCAGAGCTCACCCAGCTCTTAAAGGGTTCCAGCAGGGCACACATTCTACCCCTGTCTGAGAGCCCACAGAAAAGGGTCTTTACAGGTGTGATTAAGGGAAGGGTCTTGAGATGAGACCATCCTTGATTCACTGGGTGGGCCCTAAACCTGGTGCCAAGCGTCCTGGTCAATAGAGGAGAGCGTCCAGACGGAGGGGCCGCCTGAGCACAGAAGCAGAGGCTGGAGGGACACAGCCGTGAGCCAGGGCAGCTCCCAGGAGCTGGAAGACGCAGAAGGGGTCCTCCCCCAGAGCCCCTGGAGGGGGCCCGGCCCTCCCCACACCTTGGTTTCAGACCCTAGCCCCCAGAACAGGGCGAGAGCACATTTCCGGGGTTTTACGTCCCCGCCTGTGGTCGTTTGCTACGGCCACACACGCAGAGCCTGAAGCCCCAGCCACGGGAGCCTTAGACACCGGGTGTCACTATCAATGGAGTCAGTTTGCGGGCTCGCAAGTTCATAGCGTTTGCACATGGGAACAAAAATCATAGTTAAGCCAGATTTTTTTTAGAAAAGATTTTTACTTATTTATTTGACGTAGAGAACACAGCTAGAGAGGGAACACAAGCAGGGGGAGTGAGAGAGGGAGAAGCAGGCTTCCCGCGGAGCAGGGAGCCCGATGTGGGACTCGATCCCGGGTCTCTGGGATCATGACCTGAGCCGAAGGCAGTCGCTTAACCCACTGAGCCACCCAGGCGCCCTTAAAACAAATATTTTATAGAAACATTTTATTGGAGTTCTTTTTTTTTTTTTTTTTAACAGAAAACTGGTAAAGAAAACAGACAACAGCTAGGCACTTGGGGTGCATTGGGGGCGCCCAGGGTTTTTTCCGTGGACATGGGCTGGAACCGGGTTCTTGGCTGTGTCTCAACCCTGACCAGCCACAGAACTGGGAAGCCACATATCAGTGGGAAGGTGAGTTCTGTGTCTCAGTTTCTCCATCCGTGAAGAAAGGGGGGCTGCAGTGCTCTGGGCCACACAGTGCTGCCCCAGGGTGGGGAGACCTTGGAGACCAAGGCTGTCAGGAGGGCTGGTTTCTCCAGGGGACTTCTGGCTCCTGCTGTCTCGCATTTCCTTCTGGGAGCTGCCCCTGCCGTCCCTGGGGCTCAGGACCTTCCCTGTGATGTGTGGGCGTGCACCCGACGCTTTCCGGCTGCCCTGTGTGCGCGTAAGACGATTGCACCCCCCCCCCCCGCCCCGCCCTGCCCCCAGAGGTTTGGGCTCTGCCGCTGAGCAGGACCCGTGCTGGATTTGTTTGTGAAGTGACCGCTCTGTCACTTCCAGGCTCTGAGCCTCAGTCCTCCCCTCCGTAAAATGGGAATGCGTGCCGAGGACCTGGCCGGTGGTCGTTGCTCCACACATGGGGTCGGGGGCGCACTGCAAGCGGAAAGAAACAACCCCACGAGAGGCGGGGTGGCGGCCACGTGTGGGCCTGGTGGGATCGGCCGGGCGCGTGCGGTGGGGCCGGGGCGCGAGCGGTGGGGCCGGGGCGCCCTTGCGGAGTTCGGAAGGCCAGGCGGAAGAGCTGAAACTTGAAATCATCGCACGGAGGAGTTTGCGGCGCCGCCAAGGAATATAAGGATCGGCGAAAACAAGCCCCGTGGCCCGTGTGACACAGCGCTGTCGGGGCAGAACGGAAGAACGGGCATCTGGTTTCCCCAGCCGGAGCTGTCTCGTCGGTGCGGAGAGGCCCGACTGCGCGACGGGCTTCCGATGGGAGTTGCGGCCTGCAGTGCCCTGGGCCTGAGCGTGGGTGGGTCGACATTCCCGAGTTATCTTGAATTGGCCGTGAAATCAGGCACAAGTTCTCTGCAAAACAGGAAGCGGTCTCTCGGGGCCTGACATGAAATAGCATTGCCTCGCCTTGAGGTAGAGAGTGAGACCTGTCTTCAAGGAGTGGCGCATTGATAGCCGCTTGGGGACCCAGCCGCCGCGCCTTTGATAAGCACAGCTGATAACAGACCCTCGGCTCTAAGAACCCGGAATCAATCGGTGGCGCTGCGACAGCCCCCGGGTCCGCGGATCACGGCAGATGGGAAGGAGGCAGGGAGGGCGATTTCCTGTTTTCTAGGGAGTGGGGGAGGGCCCATCTGGTAATCAGATCGTGCGCTGAGATCGCCATCTCTGGGTCACTGGCTCCCCACTCAACGTGTCCCCAGTGTCGAGGAAACTCCAGAGCCCCGGCCTCCACAAATGGGAGCCATAGGGAGGCCTCCCGCGTCACGGAAGCTTCTGGAAGGGGTGAGGGGGAGGCGCCTGTCTTTCCTCTTCCCTCTGCTTCCTTTCCCAGCACCTGGCTTTGCTCTTAGCCATCTCACTTTTTTCCTCTTTTTTTCTTCAAAGGCTCTCCCCAACTAGTGCATGTATGTGCAAAAACACGCACAGACGCTCACACACGTGTGTGCACACACATGCATCCCACAGCCTTCTTCACTGGCCCACCGGGACCGTGGTCGCTGCCTCTAGAGCACTCTGGGCTCCTCAGCCAGGTGGCCGCCGCGGTGGGAGGCTGAAGGAGGGCCGGGGAGCTGCCCTTTGCTGCTCACATGTGGCCCCTCCTCCCGCCAGCGTGTGCGGGCTCTGGTACCCCAGCCCTGTCCCCCCATCTGCGTTACAGGCTCTCCTGCTCCCGGTTCTGCGAGCTCAGCGTGCGTTATCCGTTCTGATGGTTGCCTTATTATTCCCACTGCTGAACTGTGGCTCCCAGTGTCCCCCAAGGCGGCTCTTGGGAGAGGAGTCCACACACCCACTGATCCCTCTGCCACAGTGCTGTCAGGGACCCTCTTTACCTTTTCCCTTCCCGGGCCCCCAGCTCCCAGACTTAACTATCCAAGGACTATGTCCTTCCAGGAGACCTTGCACTGAGGCAGAGACACGTGGCTTCTCTTTCTCTCCTGGGAGCTTGGGGGGATGCTTCTCACGTGCACCCCCTCCCCTGCCTCATGAGATCTCCTGTCCCCCAAATTACATCCAGACAGCGGTAGTAGCAGGCATCTCTCTTCCCACCCAGGGGCCCACCAGCCGGCCAAATGGGGCATTTAATTGGCAAGAGAAGCTGGCGGTCTGCCCAGAAATCCGAAGAAAGGCCCCAGAAGGGACCTGTTTTTAAAACCGTGCCACACACCTTCGCCATATACCTCTGTGTCAAATACTTGAGGGGCTCTTGAGAACCCCAGCCACGCAGGGCCGACTCCAGCCCCTGGGGCAGGCATGCGCTGTGTGCTGGCGGAGCCGGGCCAGTTTGTTCCCACGCGGAAACCGAGGCAGCCCACAGGTGGAGAGGGGTTCAGGCCAGGTCTCCAGATGGGAACCGCGGTCCTCTCCGATGACCACACTGAATGCCCACTTCACGTCCTCTCCCCCAGATTCTGAAGCCACAGCCTCCTTCTGGACATCATCAAGAATTCCAGCCGGTGGTTCCCGAGTCTACGGAATGTGGGCATCAGCCGTACACAGCGGAATGGAAGACAGTGGAGGATTGAGGGTTCCTGGGGAGGCTCACTCTCAGAGGCCCCATGGGTTTATCTGCCCAGAAGGCAGGGCCCCTCCCTGCAGAGAGATGTGGGGGTCCCTCAGGGCTGGCGGTAGACCACAAAACACAGTCAGGGCCATGTGTGTGCAAGACAGACAGAGGACAAGGGAAGGCTGGGGTGCAGAGGGGCTGCTGGGCAGCGAGTCCAGGCCCCTACCCCAGGGAGTCAGCTGACTCTGCTGAAATCACAGGGGCTACAATCTCAACATTGGGGGTTGTGGGGCTAAAGGAAGTCATGCAACTTGGTGACTGTGGGGAAGGAGTCAGACCTCCACCTGCCCTGGTTTCTTCCTCTATGGAACGGGTGCCACCATTGTTCCTTTGTCAGTTGCCGCAAGATAAAATGAAGCCTGAGGGCAGAGGGCTGCTCTCATACCATCAGAGGCTGGTCCATCAGCCCAGGGGCCATTGCTATCAATTCAAGGACATCTCATCTCTGTCTTTGTGAGTCGTCTGACTCTGGGAAAGCTTCTAAAGCCCTGTGCCTCAGTATCCATACCGGTAACATGGGACAGTAACAGTCCTACTGCACAGGGCTCAGGGTGCAATGGGTTGACCTATGCAGAGTCCGTGGAACAGTGTCTGGATGCCACTCAATGTAGTTTAATTGTCACTGACATTATGATGGTGGTGATGGTGATGATGATGGTGATGATGGTGGTGATGGTGATGATGGTGGTGGTGGTGATGG
>PITA01020204.1:0-10201 GCA_004023965.1 Spilogale gracilis
TCATCTGTTGATGGGCACCTTGGCTCTTTCCACAGTTTGGCGATTGTGGCCATTGCTGCGATGAACATTGGGGTGCATATGGCCCTTCTTTTCACTACTTCCGTATCTTTGGGGTAAATGCCCAGTAGTGCAATTGCAGGGTCATAGGGTAGCTCTATCTTTAATTTTTTTAAGGAATCTCCACACTGTTTTCCAAAGCAGCTGCACCAGTTTACATTCCCACCAACAGTGTAAGAGGGTTCCCCTTTCTCCGCAGCCTCTCCAACACTTGTTGTTTTCTGTCTCGTTAATTTTGGCCATTCTGACTGGTGTAAGGTAGTATCTTAGAGTGGTTTTGATTTGGATTTCCCTGATAGCTAGTGACGCTGAACATTTTTTCATGTGTCTGTTGGCCGTTTGTAAATCTTCTTCGGAGAAGTGCCTCTTCATGTCTCTTGCCCATTTTTTGATGTGTTCATCTTCTTTTTGGGTGTTGAGTTTGAGTAGTTCTTTATAGATCTTGGATACCAGCCCTTTGTCTGTAGGGTCATTTGCAAATATCTTCTCCCATCCTGGAAGAGAACATTGGCAGTAACCTCTTTGACATCAGCCACAGCAACTTCTTTCAAGACATGTCTCCAAAGGCAAAGGAGACAAAAGCGAAAATGAACTTCTGGGACTTCATCAAAATAAAAAGCTTCTGTACAGCAAAGGAAACAGTCAACAAAACAAAGAGGCAACCCACAGAAACAACAAATTTTTTAAAGATTTTTATTTAATTAGTTGAGAGAGAGAAAGATAGAGATCACAGAGGCAGAGGGAGGAGAGTCCCTGCTGCACAGGAAGCCTGAGGCCTGCCTATGATCCCAGGCCCCTGAGATCATGACCTGAGCTGAAGGCAGACGCTTAACCAACTGAGCCACCCAGCTGCCCCACAAAGAACAATCTTTTTAAAGGACATTTGTCCCGAAGTTCTGCTGCTTAAGCAGACAAGGCCCAACTACAGCAGTGGCCATAGTCGCGCAGCTATGTGGAAGAAAGAGAAAGAAGAGGGAGAAGTGGAGAGGCAAAGAGTAAAGGGCTGAGTCTCTACCCCATGCAGACTGGGCCTGGGACCCTGGTCATCCCAACCATGGTGAAGAGAAAGAAGGAAGTGCAGGCAAAATCACTACCACAGCAGATGGTGACCTGATCTACTTGGAAGCAGCAGGCCCTGGAGCAGCCAACCAGGTTAGCTGTGGGGAGAGAAGAGACAGAACAATGGGGCAGGCCTCCTCTCATGAATAATGAAGTATTCAAACCAGGAGAAAGGAAACACATGAAAAGAGGCATAGCCCCATGAACTGATCTTTCAGTATGCAGCCATCAGGTAAGTATGCTGTGCCTTGGAGAGGGATGAGGAGAGAATGGCAGCCACGCCGTCCCAGTCATCCACCAGCATGGAGTGTATACAGTGAGGGGAGGGGAGGAAAGAGAAGTGGCAACAGATAGAAATGGGTCTCGGACAGATCCTGGAGAAGCTCCCATCTTTAAGGAAAGGGTAGGCTTTGTTTTCCTTCACAGGTTTGTGGTTTTTGTCTTTTAAAATTTTATTTATTTATTTGAGAGACACATAGCAAGAGACAGCACAAGCAGGAAGGAGGGGGAGAAGCAGACTCTCCACTGAGCAGGGAGCCCAACGTGGGGCTCGATCCCAGGACCCTAGGATCATGACCTGAGCCAAAGGCAGACGCTTAACCCAACCTCCTTCATGGGTTTTATTGGCTTCAATTTTCAGAGCATCTGAAGGTTAGTGTCAGGCTGGACACAGGCTTGTCTGTTAATTACTGACCAGTGAGCTGCAAGGGTCTCACGCTTGCCCTGGAAGCCCATGAGGAGGTTTGGTAAGGGGTAAGACTGGAGACAGACTAGCCTTTACAACTAAGAAAGAACACTGAGGTACATTATCTGGGTTTGAGGGAAGTGTTTTCATTTTTGACATCTGGTTTAGCCATTATAAACCTCTCAATAATGTAAAACTTTGAGACAGTTACCAATTCTTGCCAGAAGCCTTGACCCAGGTTTTTCAAGTTAGCAGGTAGTGTGAGTGGCTGGAGGAACAGCAGCAACGGGAAGAGAAGGCGCCCTCCCTCAGAAGCGTGAGCCGAGGATTTAGCTCAAACAGGGAGAGGAAGCCTACCAGAGGTGAGGCATCTGGACTGACTGCTTTTCCTGAGGGGGCTAGAAAGGCCCAGGCAGGCTGTCCCAAGATGGGCCCCTCTGATATGAAGATTACTTTGAGCCAAAGGAATTAAGATACTCTGAGCTTGGGGCACATGGGTGGCTCAGATGGTTAAGTATCTGTCTTCAGGTCAAGTTATGGTCCATGATCGCGGACGCCACTCCAGGGATCAAGCCCACGGCGGGCTCCCTGCTCAGTGGGGAGTTTGTTTCTTCCTCTGCTCTTTACCCCAGTCATGCTCTCTCTCTCTCTCAAATAAATAAAGAAATAAAATGATAAAAAAAAAATCCTATGGGCTCAAGAGAAAACTTTGCCCTTCTCTTAACCTCATAGAAGAATCAAATTGGGGTTCCTTCAAAGAATAAGTGTTATTAGTAGAGATAAATATTATCTGAGTGACCCATCTGTATGGCAGGGCAAACATCCGATTTCCAAACATCTGCTCTCCTTATCATGCTGTGAAGTCATTCCTTTAAAGTCCCAGATTCCTCCCTTTCTTCCGCTTAGGTCAGGATGACATATAGACCTCATTTTGTCAGACTGTCTTTAGAAATTCCATGTCTGTATGGATTCCCCGTACATAAGCTATTAAATTTTATTTTCTCCTGTTAATCTGTCTCATGTCAATTTGATTCTTAGTCCAGCTACAAGGACCTTTGAGGGGACAGGAATTCTTCCTCCCTGACAGGACACGGTGTCTGACCTAGGGAGAACAGACTGGGAACGAAACTGATTGCTTTTTGAATCCTGAGTCAATTACATGTAAAACAGATCACACTGGCCTTTGTGGGGGAAATCTTGTATTGAAATCCTGGAGCAAATTATTTTGAGGATAGGAAGGCATGGTGAAAAGAAAGCATTGGGGAGGAAATCATTTCTTAAAGCCCCAAATCATTCACACCTTTTGCCAGGCATTGTTATAGCATATCTATGCTATATAATCTATATATCTATAGATTATCTCATTTAGCTCCTGTTAAAATCCTACAAAGTGGCTATGGATAATATTCCTACTTCACAGAAAGCCAAAGCACAGAGAAATTATGTAGCTTACCAAAGGTCCCGGAGCTAGTTAGAGATGAGCTGGGATTAGAACCCAGAATCCTGGTTTCAGAGTCAAAAACATAAAACCACTGTGTCAACCAAAACTGAGGTTGGCTTAGGGGCCAAACCTCCCATCACAGGGGCTATGGGCTCTCCTCTCCCAGCAACTCTCTCCTGGCTGAATACAGAGTTTGGATTGGAGCAGCCCACATGAGCATGATCATCATCTAGAGAAGCTCCTCGGCTGATGTGGGGAGAGAAAGAGATGATCCCGGCTTTCAAGAATAGGATGCATTTCCTGCACGGCACCAGGAAATCAGACATACGTCTTCCTTTCGAGATCTGTTTTCCCCTCACTGAGCACACTTAAAGAGGAGAAAATGAATTCTGCCCGTTGAAAAAGGGCAGACTGTAATGAAAAACAACTTTAAAGACACTTCAGCACATAAAGTCTTTGAGCTACATCACTGACAATGGTTTACAAGATTATTTTCAATTTGCAGTTATGCTGAACAGACATTTCAACAAGTGCGGCAGTAACTCGGTCGCGGGCTGCAGAATCCTCTGCTGAGCGCCCATCTGTCCGAGAGCCGATTGTCACAGACGATCAGGTGCAGATTTACCCAGACACATCATCTGCAAAACGGCCAGCCAGGAGAGTTTTCCAAATTATCTTCGTCACCGTTTTTGCTAAGCATACGACTCTAAGAAAGCAAATTTCTTGGCAAGGGCTTTCCCCCCTCTGTGGGGGGGGGGGGGGAGTCTACTTTGAGCAGAGCAAAGAAAGCACAGACTTCAAGTCCATATTTGAGTCCTAGCCCTGGCACTTGCCAGTCAGCAGCCTTGAGCAAGTTACGCTCTGAAATCCTCTGAACTTGACTTCCTAATTTATAACAAGGGGCAAAGATTTCATTTATAAGATGGGGCAGGATGGGGAGGATTAAAGGAGATAATAGCCATTGTCCTCTTATACTACATAAAAACAGGATTTTTTTGGTTCACTATTGTGTCCCCATCACTTAGCACAGCAATAGCACATAATAGGTGCTTAATAAATAGGTCTTGAGTGAATGAATGTGTGAATAACACTAACCTTTGAAACTGACATTTAGGAACCTATCAGAGCTTTCTCCCAAAGCATAAAGTGAGCTCTCCCTCTCAGCCTGTGTTCCTTTCTAAGGAGATTACTTCCCATGACTATTTGCATGTCTGTTATCCTAAGAATTTCTTCAAATTTGGGGGTGACAGTGGGCATGGCTGTTTTGTTTCGTACATCTCTGTCTTCTGCTTCATTGGCTTATTCATTGTTTTGTAATAAATCATTTTCACTGAGCCTCCTAGAAAGGACAAATTGAAGCTAAATTTTTAGTACTCTCATTTCAACGTGTTCTTATTCCAGCCCGCTATTGATAATTAATAGTATTGGCATAGAACTCAAGTCTGAAAATTTTCCCCTTGGAATTTTTAAGGCAATTCTCTAGTGTTTCCTATAATCTGGTATTGCTTAATAAAGAAAATTTGGGAAATGTGGGTAAATGTAAGAAAGACTGAAAGCAATGGTAATCCTACTACCCAAACATAACATTATCAATTGCAATAAAATACCTTACCAGGACACACACACACACACACACACACACACACACACATAAAGACTACATTGTATATATGGTTTCACATCTTGATTTTAATTTTATGTCATGCTATCTTCATGTCATCATATGTAACTGAGTTACTTTTAAGGCCCTTTTCAACCCTAAGGATCAATGATTCTCAGACTTGTTAAGAAGAGACTCTGATATATGAATGGTTTCAGTAAAAGTAGCAGACAGTTTAGGGATTGGTTTCATTGATACAAGCATGAAATAGAACTGTGGCAAAGGAAGATAAGGTTAACTGCCTGCCAAGTGTTTTTCATTTAGGGACACAGAAGGTTCTCAGTGAGTATAAGGGAATCAAAGACATATTACAGGTGAGGCTCAATAAATCATCTGAGTATAAACTACAGTTAGGAAAAGCATGGTAAGATGGAGAAAAGTGCTGAGCAGGGCCTCCTGGGAGAAACACCATATACAGCCTTTAGGACAAAAGGGGACCATATAGAAGCAAAGTGCTCAAGGCCCCAAATGGGATACAGGTGACCAGTGCCAGTTTCAAAGGCTTGCAATTAGAGATGACAAGCAATGATAGAACATACTTGCCTAACTGAACACAAAATGTCTCCAGCACCATAAAAGCACATCACCTAAGTGAGGTTCAAAAAGAAATGGAGGAAAGTAAAGAAGAAGATGGTAAAGGAAAATAGAGCAAGTAGCTAGGGTTGGAAACAGTGCACACAGAGATAAGAGCTCCAGCTGAGGACAAAAACAAGAAACATCATACGGCAAAGAGACCTTCATGGTGCGGACTTCTGGCTTGTGTGACACCCATGCACCCATCTCATATTTCCTACTGCAGGAGCAATAAAGGGTTACAGGGAGTTGTGGTGTCACTGGAAATCGGAAATAAATATCAACAATCTGATGCTCTGGAAGGAATTTCTACTAGACAAAGGCCAGATGAGATCATGTGGTTGAAGTTACAGTGGCAAGCAAAGGCTTCACCATGTGAGACAGAGCAGCTTGTCCATACAGACTCCTCCCCAGCCTTCTTGCCCTGTGTGGATACTGATCTCAGAGATGTAAGTCCTCAAATGGAGAGTAAAGTACACACACACACACGTGTGTGTGCACATTTTTGCCCACACATTCAGAGACACTGTATAGTGCCCCAAGAACATAGTAAAAGGAGGCAGGAGGTAGATGACATCACATGTGATCAGGCTTCAAGCAGGGATAAAAACAGGAAACTTCATAGAGTAATGTACTCCAGAGATTGTATTTCTCATGTTTCTGCTTGAACTGTCAGAAAATTCAAGAGTAAATGTTCAGACAACCTCTAATATGAAAGGATGAATTGCTTTCTACAAATCAGATGAGCAGAAAGCAGTAGACAACCCTTCCTTAGTTCAAGAGAGCTGCATTAGATCACATTTGTCAGAGTTGGCACTGGATGGTCCTTACAAGTCAACATCTGCCAGGGAGTCTCCATCTGGAAGGGGAGGGAGCCACAAGCTCCCAGATGGCTGTACTGGTAGAGCTACCTTCTGTGGAGTGGAAAATGTAAAAGACGTAAAAAGGTGTCACGGATTTGAAGAGGGGAGGGGAAACCTTTTATAGAAAACAAAAGAAAAAACTAGGAAACACTTATGGAAATGCCTTGTTTTATTGTGCTTTGCAGAGATTGCATTGATTGATACCTTGAAAGTTTGTGGCAACCCTGTTTAGATCAAGTCAACGCTATGGTTGCCCTTTTCCAACAGCATTTGCTCACTCCTTGTCTCTGTCACATTTTGGTAATTCTCACAATTTTTTGAACTTTTTCATTATTATTATCTTTGTTATGGTGATCTGTGATCTGTGATGTTACTACTGCATTGGGCCGGCAGCACCATAAACCACACCCTTATAAGACCGTGAATCTAATAGATGAATGTATTATGTGTTCTGACTGCCCTACTCACTGGACATTCCCCTGTCTCTCTCCCTGTCCTCAGGCTTCCCTCTTCCCTGAAACACAACAGTATGGAAATTGGGCCAGTTAATAATCTTACAGTGGCTTCTAAGTGTTCATGTGAAAGAAAGAGTTGCATGTCTCTCACTTTAAATCAAAAGCTAGAATCATTAAGCTTAGTAAGGAAGGCATGTTGAAAGCGGTCATCGGCTTAAAGCTCTGCCTCTTATACCAAGCTGTGAATGCAAAGGAAGAGTTCTTGAAGGAAATTAAAAGGGCTACTCTAATGGACACATGAATGATAAGAAAAAGAAATAACCTTATTGCTGATCTGGAAAAGTTTTAGTGGTCTGGATAGAAGATCAAACCAGGTATCACATTCCCTTAAGCCAAAGCCTAATCTAGAGCAAGACCCAACTTTCTTCAGTGAGCAAGCTGAAGAAGAAAAGCTGAAAGCTGGCAGAGTCGGTTCACCAGATTTAAGGAAAGAAGCCAGCTCTATAACACATAAGAGCAAAGAGAAGCAGCTAGTGCTCATGTAGAAGCTACAGCAAGTGATCAAGAAGATCCAGCTAAGATAATTAAAGAAGGTAGCTACACTAAACAACAGACTTTCAAATGTAGACAAAACAGCCTTCTTTTTTTTTTCTTTTTTTTTTTAGATTTTATTTATTTGACAGAAACTCGTCTAGAGGGGGAACACAAGCAGGGGGAGTGAGAGAGGGAGAAGCAGGCCTCCCGGCGAACAGGGAGCCCTATGTGGGGCTCAATCCTGGGACTCCAGGATCATGACCTGAGCCTAAGGCAGACACTTAATGACTGAGCCACCCAGGCGCCCCAACAAAACAGCCTTCTGTTAGAAGATGCCATCTAGGACTTTCACAGCTAGAGAGGAATAGTCAGGGCCTGGTTTCAAAGCTTCAAAGACAGGCAGACTCTCTTGTTAGCAGCTGGTGACTTGAAGTTGAAGCCAATGCTCACTTACCAGTTGGAACAGCCTAGGGCTCTGAAGAATTATGCTAAATCTACTCTTCTTGTGTTCTCTAAATGGAACAACAAAGCGTACATGACAGCACATCTGTTTTTAACACACTTTACTGAATATTTTAAGCCTACTGTTGAGAACTACTATTTAGAAAAGAAGACTCCTTTCCAAATATTACTGCTCCTGACAATGCACATGGTCACCCAAGAGCTCTGATAGGATGGGACAATGAGATTCATGTGGTTTTCATGCCTACAACACAGCATCCATTTTCAGCCCAAGGATTAAGGAATTCATTCAACTTTCAAGTTTTATTTTTTAAGAAACACATTTCCTAAGGCTATAACTTCCATATGCAGTGATTCCTCTGATGGACCTGGGCAAAGTAAATTGAAAATCTTCTGGAAAATTTCACCATTCTAGATGCCATTAAGAATATGAATGATTGGGGGTGCCTGGGGGCTCAGTCAGTTAAGTGTCTGCCTTGGGCTCAGGTCATGATCCTAGGGTCCTGGGATCAAGGCCTGCCTTCGGCTCTGTGTTTCACAGGGAGTCTGCCTCTCTTTCTCCACCTATGTCTCCCTCAGCCCATGCTCACTCTCTCTCTCTTTCAAATATATAAGTAAAGTCTTTTTTAAAAAATAACATGAATAGGGTGCCTGGTAGCTCAGTCATTAAGCATCTGCCTTTGGCTCAGGTCATGACTGTGTCCCTGGTGTCCCTAGATCGAGCCCCGCTTCAGGTTCCCCACTCGGCAGGAAGCCTGCTTCTCCCTTTCTCACTCCCCATGTTTGTGTTCCCTCTCTAGCTGTGTTTCTCTCTGTCAAAGAAATAAATAAAATCTTTTTAAAAAAAAACATGAATGATTGATGGGAAGCAATCAAAATATCAATATTAACAAGGGTTTGGAAGAAGTTGATTCCAAACCCTATGGATAACTTCAAGGGGTTCAAGATTTCACTGAAGGAAGTAGGTACAGATGTGGTAAAACTAGCAAGAGAATTAGAAGTATGGCCTAAACACTCATGAAAGAAATTGAAGACACAAAAAGATGGAAAAACATTCCATGCTCATGGATCGGAAGAATAAACATTGTCAAAATGTCTATACTGCCCAGAGCAATCTACACTTTCAATGCCATTCCGATCAAAATTCCACCAACATCCTTCAAAACATTAGAACAAACAATCCTAAAATTTATATGGAACCAAAAAAGACCCCGAATCGCTAAGGAATTGCTGAAGAAGAAAAGCAAAGCTGGGGGCATCTCGTTACCTGACTTCAGGCTTTATTACAAAGCTGTGATTACCAAGACAGCCTGGTACTGGCACAAAAACAGAGAAATAGACCAATGGAACAGAGTGGAGAACATATGGACCCACAAATCTATGGTCAAATCATCTTTGACAAAGCAGGAAAAAATATCCAGTGGAAAAAGGACAGTCTCTTCAATAAATAGTGCTGGGAAAATTGGACAGTTACATATAGAAGAATGAAACTAGACCATTCTCTTATACCACACACAAAGGCAAACTCAAAATGGATGAAAGACCTCAACATGAGGCAGGAATCCATCAAAATCCTGGAAGAGAACACAGGCAGTAACCTCTGACATCGGCCACACCAACTTCTTTCAAGACACGTCTCCAAAGGCAAAGGAGACAAAAGCAAAAATGAGCCTTTGGGACTTCATCAAAATAAAAAGCTTCTGTACAGCAAAGGAAACAGTCAACAAAACAAAGAGGGGCAACCCACAGAATGGGAGAAGATATTTGCAAATGTCACTACAGACAAAGGGCTGGTATCCAAGATCTATAAAGAACTACTCAAACTCAGCATCCAAAAAGAAGATGAACACATCAAAAAATGGACAAGAGACATGAAGAGGCACTTCTCCATAGAAGATATACAAACGGCTAACAGACACATGAAAAAATGTTCAGCGTCACTAGCTATCAGGGAAATCCAAATCAAAACCACTCTGAGATACCACCTTACACCAGTCAGAATGGCCAAAATTAACAAGACAGAAAACAACAAGTGTTGGAGAGGCTGCGGAGAAAGCCTCTTACACTGTTGGTGGGAATGTAAACTGGTGCAGCCGCTTTGGAAAACAGTGTGGAGATTCCTTAAAAAATTAAAGATAGAGCTACCCTATGACCCTGCAATTGCACTACTGGGCATTTACCCCAAAGATACAGATATAGTGAAAAGAAGGGCCATATGTACCCCAATGTTTATCACAGCAATGGCCACAATTGCCGAACTGTGGAAAGAGCCAAGGTGCCCATCAACAGATGAATGGATAAAGAATATGTGGTCCACATATACAATGGAATACTATGCCTCCATCAGAAAGGATGAATATCCAACTTTTGTAGCAACATGGACTGGACTGGAAGAGATTATCCTGAGTGAAG
>PITA01020204.1:10301-25389 GCA_004023965.1 Spilogale gracilis
GGTGCATGAGGGGTAAACTGGAGGACAGTGGGAGAAGGAAAGTAAATGGGAACTAGGGTAATCTAGGGAGGGAAACGAAACAACAGAGACTTTGGACACAGAAACAAACTGAGGGACTTGGAGGGAGGGGGGTGGAGGGATGGGAGAGCCTGGTGGTGGGTACTGGGGACACCTAAAGTGTGGAGCACTGGGTGTGGGGCATGAGCAATGAATCTTGGAACATTGGAAAAATAAAATAAATTTAAGGTAAAAAAAAGTGTTTAAGCAAAGGATTAAGTAAGATAATTGTTATAATATGGCTGCATAACTGAACACATGTTTTAGAAATAAAAATTAAGACATGGTACTAAGTTAATAATGATTCAAAAGATAATCTGAATGAAAGTCTAGGTATTATAATACTAGAATGCATTTTCATAAAATGATGAGGGGAAATTAAAATTTGCTAAATTCCTTAACCAGTATAGACAAGTGTCAAAGATCTTTATGTTTTTTGTGATTTAGACAATTCAAGAAATATGAATTAAAACATGTTGAATGTAAAGCTTACCAGTAATATAATTTAAAATTATATGAATGCATTACAAGTTATCAGAGAATAATGACACTTTACTTTTGAAATCCTTGGGCAGGAGGAGAAGAAAATGTAAGAGCATTGAGGAAAATATCAAAGCAAATGAAAATAATAAGGTAGACTATAAAAGAAATTCAAATAGAGGAGAATGGAATAACATAGCACCCTCAGAAGGTGAGGTTAGGAATCTCAGGTGAGATTCCTAGGTGAAGGAATCAAAAGAAATGAGTGAGGTCAAAGAAAATCTTAACCAAGTAAATAAAAATAACTAAACTAGAAAAATAATATAAACAGGGTAAGGAAGTTCAAAATTGCCAGTGCTATCAGACCATAAAAGAAAGTGGCAAATGTCATATTTGGCAAGAGAGACCTAAAAGTTTATAGGATAAAAGGAAACTAGATACAGATTTGCATCTACTCCAAGTGGTATATTAGGGAAAGAAGAGTCTAGGAGGCTTATTCCTGGGTAAGGTTTGGGATTATCAGTCAGATACTGGAAGATCCAAGAGATCTGTAGCGGAAAGAGAATGCACAGGTATGAATTGGGGAGAGCACAGGTGGGATTCGCAAAATGCATGCACATACCCAAAAGATATGTAAAAAGAACGTTATCTGAGGCTCTGCCACACTTTCTGTATATAAGAAAGATAACATAAGGATTCCACTACCTTGAGAAAAATGGGAACAAAAGTCACCTCCAAAGTTAAATATTTAAAATCAGTGTATTAGATATATATTTAGGAAAGGAGATATATTTATGTATCTACTTTAAGGGTCCAAAATAGAATCACATAAAAAGAGGTTGGCTAGTAACATTGATGCAATTAATTTGCAAGGTAGGAGAGAAGCCATAAAATGTAACTGAACGTATATTCTTCAATTTATGATGCTATGAAAATAACCAAAATTAACTTATTAAAAGTGGAAATTCAATTCAAATTTACATGGAAGGGGAGCAAATTCCTTATGGTCATAATATTTCAGAACTCAAGGCAACCTCCAAGAACATTCTATTCTACTGCTATATTAGAAAACAAATATGTAAGATGAAGAGGTAGAAAGCAAACCAGCCTTAAAAGAGACAACACTGGCTCCCAACATCAGAAACCTTCCACGTTCTCAAAGGAAAAAGTGAAAACAAAGCCTTGGAGAGCTGAATTATATATTCTTATTTGCAAATGAATTGTATGTGTATAAATAGAAAAAAACAGATGAAGAAAATATTCTTTAAGTAGAGGGCATTCTTGTTTATAGATTTTGGCAAAAAGAGAACAGGAACGACAGAAGGCAAAGAAAAACAAATGCTTTTACATTTGGACATCTGAAAATAAAGAGTTATAAGCCAAAGAAATAAAAACAAGTGCTTTCAGATGACACAGAAGGAGAATCCACAGATAATGTGGGAGGTCAACAGCCACCAGTGAGCGAATGGGGATAAGATCAGAGTGGTGAGGGACCACCACGTCACAGACGGCTTATGCAAAGAGGAATAAAAGGACTGATGGGCCAATGCAGAGGCACACACAGTGAGCCTGATATTTTGAGGATCTGATCTTCCAGTTGGTATCTTTTTTAAAATTTGTTTCCTAGCAATGCTCAAAGGCCCAGAAACCGAAAGAGAGAGAAATTGGAATGAGTTGCCAACATGCCAGTGGGATTTCCCCCAGAACAGGATTTCAAAATAGTTTTTGCCACCACTCCTTTATGCAGCCTCCTTCATTAGAACTGCTGGGCGAGATTGCCAGGACTGCTGGCTCCCTCTCTCCTGGCTCCAGACCCTGCGATGTGGGAAGCAATCAGCCTCAGAAGTCATCAGAACAGGCACCTGGTTCCTTGGAATGATGACTGGGAAGTATCCCAACCTGAAATAGTTCCCACAGTCTGAAACCCCCGTCAGAGGCTCATCATTTAGAACTGAGAGGCAGCTTACCTGGCTTTACACATGCTCTTCCTATGACCTAGAAAGCTCCTTTCTCCTCTCTAATGTGTCTGACCAAGTCCTACTTATCCTCTATAGATTAGCTTCGTGTCATTCCTTAAGGAGGACATTCTGAATACTCTTCACCACACTATCACATCTGTAATTATACATCTGTGTACAAGATGAATACAATTTAAAAAATTTTGCCTGATTATTAAAATGAGAACCATATATATTTGATCACTAATGAATCTTCCAAATAAAGCAAAGTACTTTGTTAAAAAAGTACTGAATATACAGATGAATAAGTGAGTGACTGAACGAATGAATGAAAAACATAGAGATACCCCTCAGAAGAGTAATGCTTTAAAGCAGTAGTTCTCAAAGTGTGGTCCCTGGGAAGAGCAGTATCTGCATCATCTAAGAATTTATTGAAATGCAAATTCTCAGACCCTTCCTCAGATTGGCAAAATGGGGGTTGAGCCCAGCCCTCAGTGCTTTTACAAACACTTCAGATAATTTTGATAAATGCTCAAGTTTAAGAATCACAATTTAATGAAGTCTTCATCAGTTTTTTTTGCTTTGTGGGAGGAAACATGGACTCCAATGCCTATGGAAATCATGGAAGTTGCATAAACAATTGACATAAACGGAACAGGTATAAAACAATAAGGAGTAGTGAAAACTGTAGCAAAATAGAGCAAGAGCACACATCCCATCGCAAGAGGTGAGCTCCAAGTGACATCACCAACATGACAGAGTAGGAGACCCCACCTCTAACAAAGATTTCTCTAACAAAGAACAATTAGCTTTCCATGAACAAAAATAGCTCTAGGAGAGTTCAGGGGTCCACTTAAGAAATTTCAACAACCCACCCCCCTCCCGAGAATAACCACATGAAAGGGGTAAAAATTATTTCATTGTACTTGCCTCTGCCCATCCTCTAGGCTGACATAGTTCCCACCAAGAAGGAACTCCTTTCACTAGGAAAAGAAAAGTGGGGTGAGCAATCCCTTCCCCAAATTTGAAGCACTACAAGGAAGGACCCACTTCAGTCTCACCCCATCTAGAGACTGGTGTAGCTGAGATATCTAGAAATGGCTAGGAACAAAGAAGAAGGGAAGAGGCTACCGATGTCAACCAGTTGGTGGGAATGACCATAGTTTCCAATGGCCCACTTTGCAGAGGACCCTAGCAGCCTTCGCTGCTGAGATTCTCTACAGCTCTCAGGGGTGTTGTGGACTCCCACAGCTTTTGTCGCTGAAGATCCCACCAGAGAGCCCAGCAGCCTGCTCGGCAGCAGATCCCAACAGCTTCTGTTGCTGAGGAGACCAACAGCCAACACCAGCTGCTGCAGACCTCTGGCGGCTCTCACTGTTGACGGCCCCATAGCTTTTTGGGTTTGCAGGCTCCAGCTGCCTGAGTTCCTGCTTGCTCTCCACACTGACTAGAGACATCCCAGTCAACGCCACTCTGCACAGCCTCAGCCTGGGATCCAGCGCAGTCACCCCATCCATGGCTAGCCATAGCTTCTGCCACTGTGTGCTGCACAAGGCCAGCTCAGGACCATACACCTGTTCTGGTACCCGGAGCCAGCCCGCACTCTTGTCACTGGCCTGTACAGCTACAGCTGCCTACAGCTAAATCCTGAAGCCCCCCACCTGCATGCTCCCAGCCCCAGCTCCCATCACTGGCCCCCACTGCCATACATGCACCTGTCCTTATAGCCACCTGACTACACAATGACAGCCTAGCGCCCTGCTGCAGCCATACTTGGCTTTAGCCCCTGCCACTGGCCACTGCCCTTGCCACTGTGCATGTGCCTGCTGCCATCCTGTCCCTACACAAACCCCTGCAGCCAGTTCCCCTGGTTGACTAAATGCACCCTCAGCTCTGGCCACCAACACCACCTGCCCTGGTTCCATGACATGAAATTTGGAGGTGCTGCTGAGAACCCCAATAGGTCTTGTATCCACTGGGAATCCCCTTCAGCTCTTGCCAACAAGGGTTACTGCTGTTAATAACTCAGATCCCAGCTGCCTGAGCCAACAATTCACCATTTCCCCCCCACCAGATCCAGACCACCACAGGCCCCCGACTTGGTGCCCCACACCAGTAGAACTAAGGCCATAGCATGCTCCAGCATGCCCCTGCCCACAAATGCAGATCTTTCCTTGCCAAAGTCAATTATAAAGTCTAGAAGTGGTGGCTGCTGCTTCAAATGTGCAGACTCCTATGTAAGGCTACAGAGATCACAAAGAATCAGACAAATGTGACACCACCCCAGGGAAAGCAAAAAGCATCCAGTAATCACAAAAAAATGGAGATCTATGAAATGCTCAACAAAGAATTCAAAATAACTATTCTAAAGAAGCTCAAAGAACCACAAGAGAACATGGATAAACAATTTAGCAAGATCAGGAAAACAATACAGGAACAAATGAGAAGTTCAACAAATAGAAAATATAAATAGAAACTGAACAGAAATTTTGGAGCTGAAGAACACAATGAGTGAACTAAAAAAAAAAAACAAAAAATGATTGCTTAAGTAGGAAACCCAGTCAAGCAGAAGAAAGAATCAGTGACCTCTAAACTAGGTCATTCGAGATTATCCAGTCAGGGAAGAAATAAAGAAAAAGAATGAAAAGGAATGAAGAATGCCTGTATATGACTTATAGGACATAATCAAGCAAAACAAATGTCACATCATGGAAGTCCCATAAGGAGAAGAGAGAGAAAGGGACAGATAACTTGTTTAAAAAGTAACAGCCAAGAACTTCTCAAATCTGAGGAAAGATGTCAACAACCAGGTACATGAAGCTCAAATGTCTCCAATTGGGATAAACCAAAAAAAACTTCACCACAATACATTATAGTGCCACTGTCAAAAATCAAAGACAGAATCTGAAAGCAGAGAGAAAAGAAGCTCATCATATAAAAGAGAATCCCTCATAAGACTATTAGCAGATTTCTCAGCACATACTTTGCAGACTAGCAGAAGAATATACGTTTTTCTCAAGTGCACATGGAACATTCTCCAGAATAGATTATATCTTAGCCCACAAAACAAGTCTTACAAATTTAAGAAGCTTGATTGAAATCATATCACATATCTTTTCCTACCACAATGCTATGAAACTAGAAATCAATAACAGGAAGAAACATGGAGAAGTTACAAATATGTAGAGATTGAATAACACACTTCTGAATAATCAATGGATCAAAGAAGATATCAGAGGGGATATTTAAAAGTATCTTAAGACAAACAAAAATGGAAATACACCATACCAAAACTTAAGAGATGCAGCAAAAACAGTTTTAAGAGGGAAGTTTACAGTGATAAATGCTTACAATAAGAAAAAAGAGAGATCTCAAAAAAACAGCCTAACATTACACCTTAAGGAGAAAAATAAGAACAATCTAAGCCCAAAGTTAGTAGAAGAAAGGAAATAACAAAAATCAGAAATAAATGAAATAGAGATTAGAAAGACAATAGAAAAATATTAATAAAACTAAGAGTTGGGTTTTGAAAAGATAAATAGAACCGATAAATCTTTAGTTAGACAAAATACTAAAAAGGAGAGAAGACTCAAATAAATAAAACCAGAACTAAAACAAGAGACATTACAACTGATACCACAGAAATACTAAGGGTAATAATAATAAGTCACTACTTTGAACAATTAAACACCAAGATATTGGGTAACCTAAAAAAAAGATGGATAAATTCCTAGAAATATAGAACCTATCAGGACTGAATCATGAAGAAATACAAATTTGGGACTGTACACTAATAACCAGTAAGAGGGCTGAATCAGTAATCAAAATCTCCCACCAAAAAAAGTCCAGGCCAGATTCCTTCACGGGGAAATCTATCAAACATTTAAAGAAGGATTAATACTAATCCTTTTCAAACTCTTTCAAAAAATTTAAGAGGAGGGAACACTTCCAAACTCATTTTATAAGGCCGACATTACCCTGTTACTAAGACCAGACAGGGATACTGTGAGAAAAAAAAATTAGAGGCCAATATCCTTAATAAACATAGAGACAAAAATCCTCAGCAAAGTACCAGCAAACTGAATTCAACAGTATATTAAAAGGATCATATACCATGATCAAGTGGGATATATCCTTAAGATACAAAGATGGTTCAATGTATGCAAGTCAGTAAATATGATATGCTAGCCAAATAGAGTAAAAGATAAAATTTACATGATCATTTCAATAGATGCAGTAAAAGCATTTAACAAAATTCAACATCCTTTTATGATTTAAAAAAAAACTGTCAACAAAGTGGGTAATAGAAGAACAAACCTCAAATAATAATGATAAAAAATAATAGATCATAATGATCTATATGACAAGCCAACAACAGACACCATGCTCAATGGTAAAATGCTAGAAGCTTTTCCTTCAAGATCAGGAACAAGATAAGAGCACCCACTCCTATTGTACTAGAAATCCTAGTTAAGGCAATTAGACAAGATAAAGAAATAAAAGTTATCCTTTTCAAGTAATACTGTCTTTTCGTAGATGGCATGATCTTATATATAGCATTCTCTAAACATTCTAGCAACAAAAATTGTTAAAACATGTTAATAAATGTAACATTTACTATTCATAAATAATAAAACTATTAATGAATTTCACAGATTTGTGAAATACAAAATCAACATACAAAAACCAGTTACATTTCTATATACTTGTAGTGAAATATCCAAAAGATACATTAAGAAAAAAATTCCATTTACCATAGCATCAAAAAGAATAAAATACTTAGGAATAAATTTAACCAAGGAGATGAAAGATCTGCACTTTGAAAACTATAAAACATTGATGAAAGAAATTGAAGATGACACAAATAAATGGAAAGATAGTCCAGGTTTATGGCTTAGAAGAACTAACATTGTTGAAATGTCCATTCCACCCAAAGAGATCTAAATATTCAGTGCGATCCTTATCCAAATTCCAATGGCATTTTTCACCGAAAGAGAACAAATAAGGACTCCTGGGTGACTCAAACGGTTGAGCTCCAACTCTTGGTTTCAGCTCAGGTCATGATTTCCCAGGGATGGAGCCCCACATTAAGCCCCATGTTAGGCTCCATGCTCAAGGCAGAGTCTGCCCAAGATTCTTTCCCCCTCTATCTCTGTACACCCTTTCCCTCCCCGCACTGGTATACTCTCTCTCTCTCTCTCTAAAATAAATAAGTAAAATCTTAAGAAAGAAAGAAAAGAAAAAGAAACAGAACAAACAACCCTAAAAACCATATGGAACCATAAAACACCCCAAATACCTAAAGCAATCTTGAGAATGAAGCACATCTAGAGTCATTATACGTCCTGATTTCAAACTATATTACAAAGCTATAATAATCAAAATAGTATAATATTGGCATAAAAACAGACACACAGATCACTGCAACAAAATAGCCTAGAAATAAATCCAAGTATATATGTTCAACAAACTTCCAGCAAACACACAAAGTGTTAGTGTCTTCAATAAATGGTGTTGGAAAAACTGGACAGTCACATGCAAAAGAATGAAAACGGACCTCTACCTTACACCATATGCAAAAGTCAACTCAAAATGGATTAAAAACTTAAAGATAACACCTGAAACCATAAAATTCCTAAAATAAAATGTAGGGGGGAAACTCCTTGACATTAGCCTTGTGATGATTTCTTGGAATTGGCATTAAAAACACAGGCCACAAAAGCAAAATTAAATAAGTGGGACTATATCAAACTAAAAAGTTTCTGATCAGCAAAGGAGACAATGAACAAATGAAAGGAAAGATTTGCAAATTGTATATCTGATAAGGGGTTAATATCTAAAATACTTACGTAACTTACACAATTCAATAGCACAAAAGCAACCAGATTAAAAAAATAGGCAAAGGACTTGAATATACATTTTTCCAAAGAAGACTTATAAATGCTCAAACAGCTTATAAAAAGTCATTCATCATCAGTAATCATCAGGGAAATACACATAAAAACCACAATGAGGTTTTTATATCACACCTGTTAGCGAAGTTTGTATCAAAAAGTTGAAAGAGAACTTGTGTTGGAAAGAATGTAGAGGAAAGGGAACACTTGGTCACTCTTCGTGGAAATGTAAATCTGCATAGCAGTTATGGAAAACATTTGAGGTTCCTCAAAACATTAAAAATTGAAGTGCTAGGGGTGTCTGGGTGGCTCAGTCCTTGAGCGTCCACCTTCAGCTTAGGTCATGATACCAGAGATCCAGGGATCAAACCCCACTTCGGGCTTCCTGCTCAGCAGGAAGCCTGCTTCTCCCTCTCTCACTCCTCCTGCTTGTGTTCCCTCCCTAGCTGCGTTTCTATCAAATAAATAAAATCTTTATAAATAAATAAATAATCCAGCCAACTCACTTCTGTATATGTATGTATCTGAGGGAAATGAAATTACTATCCTGAAGAGATGTCTGCACTCTCACTTTCATTACAGCATTATTACTATAAACCAAGATACAGAAACAATCTAAGTGTCCCACAATGGATGAATAAAGAAAATACACAATAGACTATTATTCAGTCTAATAAAAGAAGGAAATTCTGCCATTTGCAACAATGTAGATGAACATGGAAGACAGGTTCTATGTGAAATAAGCCAGATATAGAAAGGCAAACACAATATGGTCTCATTTATATGTGGAACTTTAAAAAAAAAAAAAAGAAAGAAAAGAAAATCTGAACTCCTAGTAACAGAGGTAGAGTGGGAAAAGTAGTGATATTGATCAAAAAGTACAAAATTTCAGTTACAAGATGAATGTGTTCTGGCGACCTACAGCATAGTGTCTATAGTTAATAGTAACGTATTGTATGCTTGAAATTTGCTATGAGAATGAATCTCAATTGTTCTCTCACCCCACACAAAAGGTATCTATGGGAGATGATGAATAGTTTAATTCATTTCATGTGATAAGCATTGCATAATATATGAATCAAATATGAATCAAGTACGTAATCAAGACATCACATTGTGTACATTAAATATCTGTAATTTTTGTCAAAAATAAATAAAAATTAAAAAAATAAAGAGAAGAGGTGACCTGCTCTTCTGTAGGACTCCAAGTTCTATATGCCAAAATGTTCAGTTTTCCAAGAGATTCTACCACTCAAGTTTTGATGTGACATTTACTAATTATTAACTACACACAGGGCTCACAAAATATATCTGCCTGAAAAAATGCAGCCTGTGGGCAGTGTCTGCTCTAGGGGTCTTCCAAGGCAACGTGATGCTTGAGATTTATTGAGAGGGACCCCAAGCAGAGCCAAAATAGGAGACGAGACAGTAACAGTCTGCCTACTTGGTATTTTTTCTAGGATTGACCCTGGTTCTAAGACAAAAAGAAGGAAGTATCTCATTTTATCAAAAAGGTCAGTTTTATCTCAGTCTAGTGGTGGACTTTATATAAAAACCTAATCAATACAATACTTGCTTTTAGAACTCACCTAGGGAACTGGATACGGAAACTTAACAAGAGAAAGGAGTATAAGACACTTAGAACAAAATTATAGATTTTTTACTCTGAATATCAACTTAACCCAAATTACACTGGGAGAAGTTGAAATTAATGGTTTGAGGGATTGCATTCTGTTTTGTCTAGTTTCTTTTTTAGACAGTTTATTTTCCATTAGTGGTTATGCAATTGCCAAAACCTTTATGGAAGTAGCCACATCGGTAGAAACAACAATCAAAATAACACAAAATAGAAGCAAAAATCAAACAAACAAACAAACAAAAAACAAAAAAACCTACCACACTGCAAGTGCTCTCATGCCACTCCTTTCAAAATTAGAAATATATAGGGCGCCCGGATGGCTCAGCCATTAAGCATCTGCCTTTGGTTCAGGTCAGGATCCCAGAGTCCCAGGATCTCTGTCAAATAAGTAAATAAAATCTTGAAAAAAAAAAGAAGGGAGGAAGGAAGGAAGGAAGGAAGGAGAAAGAGAGAGAGAGAGAAAGAAAGGAAGGAAGGAAATGAACTTTGCCAAAAAGCTTTAAAAAAATTTAGAAATATAACTAAAGCACCAGCAAACTTCATTTCAGCCTGCGAAGCTGACAAACAAAGCATTTAATCAAAGAGAAGTCCTGCCTGAGATGTAAAACACAAATCTGGGGAGTACTTTCTGGAAATTGTTTCAGAGAACTGGTTTTAATTTCTTAAGAGGCTTTATAATGATAGCTTGTGTTTCCACATCAACTGATAAAAGGACAACAAAAACTGAAAGGAATACTCTTAAAATCCATGCATAAAAAAAAACTGAGACATTTAAATTACTCATTGAAGGAGCTGAAAAGCAAAACTGACAGGTTCTTTTAGTCAAAATAAATGTTCCTGTCCCCCAAGTAAACAAAGCTAGTGAGGGAACAAAAGGAAGAAAAAGACGTCCTGTTCTCCTGGGACTATTCTGTGAGGAATTCTTGGGAATGAGAGACTACAGAACCCTCCAGGTAAAATGAGGCTATAAGCATTGGGCCTGATGGAAAACAGGGACCCTACAAGGGGAATAAGGCACCCCACATGTTCCAGACAATCAGACAAAAGCCTCCAGGAAAGAGTGAGGACAGTGATGAAGTTCCTTCCGGTACCAGAGTCTCGAGGAGTCTCCTCAAAGAATGTTGGGTGAGTGTGGCATGGAATAGGGAGGCCTGTTGTTAACTGCTGCCAGGATTTGGGTGCCAAATAATTAGATAATGAGTTTTTTTTCCTATTTCATTTTTAGGTAAAAATTCACAGTTTTTAGAGATAATAAAACACTATGTGTAAATGTTAAAACTTAAGAAAACATAGAAAAACACAAAGAAGAAAATTAAAACCAGTGACAGTAACTATTTATATTTTTATACATATCTTCCAGGATTTATATAGCTTTGTTATATGAATACATAGGTATAAAGATATGAGAAAGTATATAGATTTAGGGATCAAACTACACAATCTGGTAACTGGCTTTATCAGAATATATTTTATATAACATAGAAAATATCTTTGTAGTTATCTTAACATTTAGTTAAGCCATTAAATATTTTTATTCAATCTGATCACAGTGTTTTTATATTACTACATATTTGGGGGATTAATAATTAATTTACGCATTTGAGGGATGAATAATTAACTTATTATTTTTAAAAAGACACAGGAAGGATATAAAGAAAGAGTTTACAGGGGGCACCTGGGTGGCTTGGTTGTTAAGCATCTGCCTTTGGTTCAGGTTATGATCCAGGGTCCTGGGATCGAGCCCCACATTGAGCTCCTTGCTCAGCGGAGAGCCTGCTTCTCCCTCTCCCTCTGTCTACTTGTGATCTCTCTCTCTGTCAAATAAATAAATAAAATCTTTTTTAAAAAAAGAGTTCACAGAAGAAAATCCAAATTAAGCATACGAAAAGATGCTCAACCTCACTCTTTCTTTCTTTTTTTTTTTTAAGAGAGAATAAGAGTGTGGTAGTGGGGGAAGGACAAAGAGAGAGATGGAGAGACAGTCATGAGCAGGCTCCATGCCCCGTGCCCAACCTGAGATCTCATGACGCTGAGATCATAACTTGCCACAGTCAAGAGTTGGACACTTAACTGACTGAGCCACCCAGATGCTGCTCTACCTCACTCATAATAAAAGAACTGTAGAGCCAAAATTTCTACTAGTGTTTCTAATTCTTTTTCCACCTCTGACTAGTCATATGACCATGTTCAACTTACTTAACTTTAATGTGCCTCAGTTTTCAGATCAATAAATTGGGAACGGTAGTAGAACCTACCCCTTAGGGAAATTATGATTATTAAATATGTTGATATTTGTAAAATGCTTATAACTATATCTGGCACATACTAAAAGCCATATAAATGCTATAAAAATTAAATAAATTCAGGCTTATGATGATATACCATTATTTTGCCTATCAGATATGCAAAGGTTAAAGAGCTTGATAATGCATTGTGCTGACCAGGGTATGAGGAAATAGGAATTCTCATTCACTACCAAGCTCCATGGAAGGCAATTTGGCCAGATGCATCACAATTGCAGGGTATACAAATCTTGTGAACAAATTGTACATCTCAGAATTTATCGTACATATATATTCACCTGTGAAAGAAGTGAGACAAATACAAGGTTATTCATTACAGCAGTGTTTATAATAACAAGTGATTGGAAACACCATATGTATTTACCAACAGGAATGGGTTAAAGAAATCATTATGCATCCACATGAAATGCTGTCTTTTTTTAAAAGATTTTTATTTATTTATTTGACAGAGAGAGAGATGACAAGTAGGCAGAGAGGCAGGCAGAGAGAGAGGAGGAAGCAGGCTCCCTGCTGCGCAGAGAGCCCGATGAGGACCTCGATCCCAGGATCCCGAGATCATGACCTGAGCCAAAGGCAGAGGCTTAACCTACTGAGCCACCCAGGTGCCCATGAAATGCTGTCTTAAGAAAAATAAAGAAGCTTCCTTTAAAAAATGGTATGATTGAAAACCAATGGATTTTAAGTGGAAAGAGCAAGAACAGAACAATCTGTATAGTATGCTACCATTTATTTTTGTAAAAAGTAAAAAAATAACATCTATTTGTGTCTGTTTAAATATTATAAAACATCTCTGGAAAGATATAAAAGAAAGTGAATATCATTGGTTACCTCTGTAGGATAACTTGGTGTCTGGGGAACATGGGTATATCTTTATATATATTCTTATATATTCATAGTGGATGCTATGAGATGCCACCAGATTCCTCTTCAGATGAGAGGCTCTCTTGTCCCCATCTGCTGGAAGTGTCTGGTTTTGAGTTGAGTTGCGCTCCAGAAATTGCCTCAGCTACTCAGTACAGCCTGCTTTAACGAAACTGATGGGGTGAGGAAGTTATAAACACCAGCTCCTTACGTCAAGGCAGGACAAATCTGAAGCAGAGTCTCAGCTCCAAGACTTCTCATGGGTCATGGGATTGTGTTTTCAGCCGAGCTGACCTGCTGTTCAACTGATTGCACTGTTATCCGCATCCCTGCTCAGCTTTTGCCTCTGCCCGACCTGGTTTCCTTCATTCTCTCGCTAATGGAGACAACCAGCCCCTCCCCGACAGACTTGTTTTCTTAAATCTCTGTCTAAAATTCTGTTTCCCCAGAATCCAACACAGACAGTGCCCTTTCGATATTTTTGAATTTTAAATCTCTTTTGTTTTGGCCATTTATATAAGAGAATTAATATATACCTAAATAAATTTTAAATTTAAAAAGTGGGGGGGCATCTGGGTGGCTCAGTTTTTTAAGCATCTGACTCTTGATCTCAGCTCAGGTCTTGATCTCAGGGTAGTAAGTTCAAGTCCCACAAGTGGGAAATTAATTAGTTAATTAATTAAATTTTGTTTTCCCCCTATATTCCTGACAGTAACTCTTATTCTTTGTAGTATGACAATAAAATTTTCATTTTATAATTTGCCTCCAAATTTTATTCATGTCTTTTTATGTTAAGAAATTGTTAATTTTTTTGGCAGCGCATCTTTCAAACAATAACATTTTGAACACTATGTTCAAGAGCTGAGCTGGGTACCGGGGGGGGGGGGGTGGACTGGGAGATATGAAATTGGGTCATTGCCCTCAAGGCAATTGAAAGGACACAATGTGGTACAACAGAAAAAGAATAGGCCCTAGAGTCACGTTCCCTAGGTAATATCTCTGTTTGGATTCATGTTAACAGCATCCTTAGCCAATTAATCTTTCAGAGACTCGAATGCCTTATCTATAAAATACAGATAAAAAATACCTACTTCTCAAGATTGTTAAAATATGGTGGCTTTAGAACACCAGAGATAGTGCATAAACTCTTAACAAGGGCTCAGTGTGTTTAAATATATATAGTTGGGGAGGAAATACGTATCAAATGAAAATATAGGCAGTAAATGTTAAGTGCTAAATTGATGGCATAGATGATCATTACTATAGAATTCAGAGGAAAGAGAGCATTTCTAGGGGATGTGGTCATCACATATTGATTGAAAAAATGAGAACTGAAGTGAGATCCTGAAAGGTAAGTAGTCTGTGGAGAAGAAGAGGGGTGTCATCCCAGGCAAGGAGAGCAATGGTGTGGACACAAGAGTGAGCTGAAAATGTTTGGACAGGGGCAAGAGCCCACCTGGAATAGAAGACAGAGAGCTAGAAAGATAAATTGTGGTCAGATTAGAGACTGCATTAAATGCCAGGCTAATGAGTTTGGGTTTTGCTCATAGGAAGCTCCTTCAGATTTATGAGCAGGGTAATATGGCGGTCGAACAATGTTTCAGACTGATGACATTCTGGCAGCCAGCCATACAAATTGGGGGCAGCAAGAGAGTCAAGAAGGTCAGAGACTGACTTCAGCTATAGGCCAAACATTAGCTAATGAGGACATCTACTAAGCATCTACTAAGTTGCTGGTGGTGGGGGCCAGAAAATGGAATAGGGAAGAATGTTATGAGAATCATGAAAGAAAAAAAAAAATCTTGTTTTGATTAGATCATGCTGAATTGTGACAATGAGGGAGTCTTCAGGATGGACATCCACATTTTTAAGCTAGGTTACTGAACAAGTACCATT
>PITA01020204.1:25489-35707 GCA_004023965.1 Spilogale gracilis
GGCTGGAACTAGAAAAATAAGCTCATTGGCAGATGATACAACTGAAGGCATGAAATGAGAGACTGTATATCGAGAGAGGCAATGTCTCAGTGACTGAAACTTGGGCCATGCTCATAAGAGCATGAAAAGAAGAGAAGAAAATGCAGCTGGCAAAGAAGACAGAAAGAATGACGAGAGACTAGATAAGAACCACAATGGTATGGTGCTTTAAGAGCCAAAGGAGAGGTAATGGTAGGTACCAAACATCAACCCTACCAGATTCTTCGGAAAGGTCGATGAATATGAAAAATTGCTAATGTATGAGTGAGCTCTTCTGAGGTCATGCACTTCCCGCTATGGGTCCAGAATGCTGGGAGGGCTGACAGCAGAATAGAGACAGTGGTGTAAACGGTGGGCTCTGGGACCAGAGGCCCTGGATTTCAGTCCTATCTCTGCTACAAGTTAGTTTACTGTGTGATCCTGTGAAAGCTGCTTAACCCCTTTCTGCCTCCGTTTCCCCACCTTTAGAATGGAGATAATTCTGGTAATAATATCCACCGCATAGGGTTTATGTGAGCCTAAAAGGAAGTGTGTATAAATCGCTCAATACAGTGTAGGCACAGAGTAGGCACTCAAAGATTATTTATTATTTCTTGTTATCAGTGTCAGTATCGCCGGAGGTAGATGCTAGGTGGCCTTTAAGCAAGAGTCTTGGTAGGGAGAAGCAAAAGCAAATGAGCAGAGTAGCTTAGGAAATCTTCCCAGGCACAGGTGTGTGCATATTTGCAAGCAGCTGAGAAAAGCAGCCAAGGCAGAAATGGAAATTGAAGGAGCTGGGGGAAGAGGAACTATAAAAGAGCAAAGTCACTGAGAAGAGGAGAGAATGGGTTTATGAATTCAGGTTGGCTAATTAGCCTGGGAAAGTATACACCATCTGAGACTATAAAAAAAAGGAAAAGAGGATTCATACAGAGATGGAGTTTTGAAGAAACTAGGAGGAAAACAAGAAAAAGACTCCTGAGGACTTATTTCCCCCCAGTAAAGGAAGCACTTAGGTCACTGGCCAAAAGTAAGAAGAGCTGAGTGGGATGGAGGTCTCCTTAAGCAGTTGTAAGGTTTCATAACAGATTCGGTTTGCTTCAAGTTTACACCTCCTTCACACTCTTTTTTATCCCTTTGTGGCTCCAAGTGGAAAGTAAAGAACAAAGGAGCATTACAAGCAGTCAGGAAATCTTGTAGGATTAACCTGGTGCCACCCAGGAGTACTGATAAGGGAGCTGGCCATGGAAACCAGCACCTAAGGGGGAAGTCAGCTTTCTTCCTGCTGAGAGGCAAATTAAGGCAAACCAACTACAGCAGAGGCCAAGGAACAATCAAAGAGCTAAGTGAACCCCACAAATACCTTTCATCTGGTGGCTTGAACAATAAGCCAACAGCCTGGAAAGCCTGACTTCTCCAGGCCTCTTCAAAGTCCTTTCAGACCTGTGGTTTTAGAAAGCTCTCCATTTTCGCCCAGAATAACATTTGATACTGGGTGGTTGTCCAGGTTGAAGGTCTCTATGGAAACACAAATCATCAAAAGCAAACTGCTCTCTCAATTAAAAATTCATTTTCACCAAAGTTCGTATGTTTTGTAAACAGGCCGACTTAATCTGTTGGTTGGTCTTTTGTTTCTGAAATCGTTTTTGGCCAATTGGAAGGGAGGATATAGTCATTCTCAGAAATGGTGCCGGTAAAGCCAAAATGCCATCCATATGTGCCTTCATCTGCCTTCTGAGTTCTCTCTGTGCACCAATTTCTCGTGGTGCAACAGCTTCAAATGTTAACCCAAAAAATGTGGAGGGAAGAGTGTGTCCTGCAGGGCTCGCAAGCTGCTTTGATCCCAAGGCAATATGTGCATTTCCGACGCTTTAAACAAGCGGAGGGAAAAATCTGATGAAGATAAAGTGCTATGTGCCACAGCTCGTTATTCTGAGCAGCTTTGAGGCTGCCAGGCCATTAGAATTGCTTCTGTTTTTGCCATCAATATCGTTCTGGAGATGGCTTATTTGTAAAAGGAGCAGGATCTAAGATATGCATTCATTTGTAAAAGATGCCACCACACATATTCTGCAGCTAATAACGTGTTCATGAACTTTACCTGTGACTAAATACATTTCATTTCTTACAGCTGAGCTTCAGTAATTGGTTTTCACAGCCACAAACACATCCAGGAAGGAAAATATGAGAAGCCCAGCTCTCTCCCGGCTTTTTGAAATGGCTTTTGCTGCAGATGGGAAAAGCCATCCCAGTTCTGAGTTGGCAATTCCCAAGGTCAAATCTTAGAGAGCTGGCACCTGGGTACTCAAAGGCAAAAAGGAGCAGGTGGCTTTCAAGAGTAAATGACCCTGAAGGTAGGCAGCAGGGGAGGAGAAGCAAATGACAGCGGAAGGGAGTTGGTGGTTCCGAGAGGGAAGACTAGAGTCCCTGCAGAAATGACACACCCACAGTTCACAGCGGCTCAGTGTGCTTTGTTTTTCTGGGTCTAATGCAGTCATGGAGGTCTCTTAAAATGCTTAATAAGCCACCAAATCATATAGCAGAACCAATTCCAGTCTAAATTACCATTGGGGGCTGGAAAATCATTATCACGTTACGTGGGATTTATCTCTGAAAAGGAATGTGGGGTCATCCAGTGGGTTGATTAGTTTATTCAGAAAAAAAAGCACTAAATATGCAGCATTTGTTTTGGCCTCGAAAGCACTGAATTATATACTTCAGCAGTTTGGCTCATTGAGTCTCACATTGCCAAGAGAAATTAGACTAGTTGATATAACTGTGATATGACACATAAACTTAGTACTGAAATAAGCACCAGAATTCCAAAGCACATCAAGGGCGTATGCAGGATAATCATATTTTCCCCTTCTGGCCTACTAGTTCTAGAGACAATTATGATGTAAGGACATCTTTCCAAAGTCCCTCCATCCCCTCCTTTACCCTTCCCTCCTTTACACCTGAGACACTCTGTCTCTGACTTTTTCTGTTCTGCCTAGGATGACCCATCGTGGGTACCGTCACATCCTGATCTTCTCAAGGCCATTTATTCCCTGAAACTCGTCTTTTTTTTTTTTTTTTTTTTTTTTTAGAGAAAGAGAGAGGGAATGAGTTGGGGGAGAGGAAGAGGGCAAAGAAGACCAGAGAGCCCAGCTCGGGACCCCATCCCAGGAGCCTGGGATCATGACCTACGCCGAAGTCAGATGCTTAACTAACAGAGCCACCCAGGTGTCCTGAAACTTACTTTTTAAAAATCATTCCATCCCATACTAATAGCTGTGGACTGGAGAATTAATTACTTTCCCAGTGCTATTTGCATTTTTACAACTCCCTGATTATGGTGGAATGTCATGTACAGAAACAGGGTCGGGAAGGAGATGGGGGGAGGAGATAAGAGTATTGTTCTCAGGACATCTTGAATCACATCATAAAGATGTTCACACCACTATCTGCTTCTCACTCTCAGTTTCCATCCTTTTGTTTTTCCTTCATCAACCATAGAGCCTACTATGTGTCAGGCCACTCTACTCAGTGCAGAGGCCCAAAGATGAATGAGGCACAGTCCTTGACTTAGGCTCATAATCTGATGGAAGACCAAGTATATAAACACTTACAATGCAATTTAATAAGTAAAGCTATGGTCATGGTGCTCTGAAAACCCTAGGAAGGGGACTCTACCTATATAGCTGGAGGAAAAGGTATCACACAGTAAGATTTGACTTGCTATTTTCAAAATAAGAAAATTGGCCTGGTTGCAAAGGGCATAAACTTGGATGCAGTAGGAACTGACAATCATTCTGGAAGGAAAACACATGGATAGCCAACAGCTGTGCCAAATTCTCCCCTATCTACTGATAAAGCCTGGAGATGCTAGTTCCCTAGCCATCAGTCAGCTCCCTGATGAAGAGAGTGTACAGGACTTTGTTGGCTTCTTCAGAACCCACAGGTAAGATCGAATGCACCAAGATGTGGGCCCTGGTGACAAATTTTTCTTTAATATGTAATTAGAAGAGCAATAGCAACCTAGAATTAGGAGCATTTGTCCCTGCTCTTCAGCAGTTTATAAAGGAAAACTCCTGATGGGATTCATTTTTTTTAAGTTTTTTTAAAGATTTTATTTATTTATTTGACAGAGACAGAGATCACAAGTAGGCAGAGAGGCAGGCAGAGAAAGAGGGGGGATGTGTGAGAAGGGAGACGGATGTGTCACTCGATCCCAGCACCCCAAGACCATGACCTGAGCCGAAGGCAGAGGCTTAACAGTCTGAGCCCCCCAGGCGTCCTCCTGAAGGGATTCAAACCAAGAGTCTAGCACTCCAGGCTCATCGCTTTAGACTTGTCTAAGATTTTTATTCCACTCTAACCTTGGCACAAGGGAACCCTGATAAATTTAGGAATGTGGTGTAAAGGCACAGAAAGAATCAAACTAATTTTTTTTTCTCCAATTCTGTTTGCTTGGAAATCAGGTACTATGAATATCAAGTCCCCCTTGCCTTTTCTTTTGCTATATTCTTAGAAACAGCGATCCTCCACAGCTCAGGTTTAAACACTTGGCACTGTATTTGGGATGATAAAATACTGTGGTGTTAGAGAAGGTCACCAAAAAGACCTGACCACCAGTTGACATGTGAGCTGAAGGTCCTTCACCCCCTCCCCTGTCCTTGGAATGTGCGTTCTGCTTGCCTTTCCTGTTCCCAGAGGCTGTTCCCGGACATGCCTTAGAAAGAGTGATTCGGTGTTAAAAACACCTGCGTGGCGTACTCGACTGAGCGCAGTTAAGGCCTCTTTATAAACTTCTAAAATGCAGCAGGCGGGGGTGGAGAACCATTCATCTCGTGATGCCCGAGATAAGCCTCCTATGTAAGTTCCCTTCACTTATGAAAACTGTTACCTACCAAGCTGGAGTGGCCTGCCTCTTTTTTCAGTTGCTCCCTGACCTCTGCTTATGGGGGCTGGTTCCAGATTCTACCCGGAAGCTCCTCAGAGGGCTACCAGTTGCAAACGCACGTGTAGTTAAGGCGACAGGCTTTGGGAGACAGATGGCCTAGTTTCAAGACAAGCTTCTCAAGTTATGAGACATACGACCTTAGCAAGTTATTCAATATTCTGTGCCTCGGTTTCTTCAACGGTGACCTGGGAATGATCTTAGTACTGGTCTTAAATTGTTACAAAAATTAAACAACTTTGTGTATCCAAAAAACATGAATGTGTACCTGGCGCATTTATAAACCATCTATGTATGTTAGCTATTGTTATTTTTCCTGTTGGCACACCCTCTTTTTCCTATTTCATTCCAGCTTTCAGGAAGGAGGTAGCCAGGATAAGTTCCAAGAACCATCCTGAAAACAGGTAAGAACCACCACCCCGGGTGGTGACTCCTTTGTTCCTTTCCCAGGAGTGGGAGGCAGAATCTTCCCAGGCAGCAACTCTTTGTCTTCTGCCACCTGCTGATAGGTGAAATGTGACCAAATGTGTCCTCTGTTTCAGATTTACTCAACATGGGGGAATGGGTCGGAGTAGGGGATCATTAGGCTCATGGGAAAGAAATATGGGGTCTAGCTTTGGACAGTCCTGGAAGAGACTTAGAGGGACCCTTCATATTCCTGCAGGGTGTGGACCATCAGGCAGTGTTCTGAAAACAAGCCATAATAAAAAATAATCCATGTGTAGAGTTGGACTGGGCTCTATTTTATGATTCTCTGTAACTATTCCAGGGTAAGTGAGAGAGATTTAAGTGTTAAAACTTTAATGCACTCTGCTCCTCTAACCCTCCCTGGACCTAACCCAGACTGTTCATTAATTCTCCTGGAATCTTATAGTAGACTTCCATAGGCTGCCTGGCTCTCCTATAGCTAGCCTCTCTCCTTTCCCATCCACTTTGCCCAAGACCTTCGGATTGATCTTCTTGAAACATTGCTCTGATCACTTTCCTACCACAAAATTTCCACTGGCTCTCTACTGACTCATTTATCTGCTGAGGCCAGCAAGTACCTTAACTGAACAAAGTGAGTCAGACAAAGTCAAACCAACACATTTTGGTTCTGAAAGACTAGAAATCTTTGTAAGCTCCATAAGGAGATGCACTTTCTCCCATTAATCTTAAAAGCAGAGGTTTTCTAAGTCTACAGTTTGTTTCCCACATTTAGTTCACACTTGGTCCAAGAAATATCACTTCACTCTTAACTCTGAAAGAAAAAGACCCTGCCAGTCAAATGATCATCTTAACATGTTGGCTTGATTGCTTAGAGATCGAATCACACTGGCTTAAGATAGATTTATTTATCAGTTGCACAAAGGTGTATGTTGGTGGGTGGTCTAGGGTGTGTGAGGTGACAGGGCTCTGTTCCATTTGGTCACATTGGGACCCCAGTTTTCCATTTGTCCTTAGAAGTGGTTCTCAATGGCCTCCTAAGGAGTCTTGAGACCCTTTTAAGAGCTGACAAGATCAAAATTATTTTTTTATGAGAATATTAAGGTATGTTTACATTTTCTAATTTTTATTTTCTCATGAGAATATAGTGAAGTATTCCACAGGTTACATGACATGTAATATCACAACAAACTAAATGCAAAAGCAGACATGAGAATCTAGTTGTCTTGTGTTGTCAAACTTTAAAGATATTTACAAAAAAATGTGAAATAAGGCAATACTTCTCACCGAATCTTTTTAACATTTCACTAAAAATATGCTATTTAGAGTAACATGCAATGTGTTCATTGTGTTTAAATTTTTTAATGTTTTCACTTTTCATTTCAAATGTGATAAATATTAATGGGTAAAACCCACATAAATTAAAGCTCTTGGGAGTCCCCCATAATTTTTAAGAGTATAAAGGAGTCGAGAAAGAATAAATTTTGAGAACCCTGCCCAAAGGTATGGCCCTCCTCTATAAGTTAAAGCTGGCTTGTACCACATCCATGTTCCAGCCAGAGAGCAGGGGACACAGGAAGTGGAAGGAAAGGAGCTTTCACAAGGACGTCACCCAGAACCTGCCCTCATTATTGATGTTCATGTGTCATCAACCAGAATATCCCTCCATGTCTCTGAACTGCAAAGAAGAAGAGTGGAGTGTTGGAGCAGCAGCCAAGGAATGCCAACCATTGCCAGCAAGCCCCTGGCAGCAGGGAGAGCCAAACACACTCTGCCTGATAGCCCTAGGAAGGAACCAGCCTGATGACCCCTTAGTCTAGGATTTCCAGCCTTCAGGATCGTGAGGAAATGGATTTCTGTTGTTTAAGTTATAAGGCTGTGGTCTATAGCAAGCTACCAAGCTAATACAGAAGGTAAAGCAGCTTAAGAAACCTACCCACAATAAAATATTATGCAGTCATCAAAAAATGAAATCTTGCCATTTGTGATGACGTGGATAGAACCAGAGGGTATTATGCTATAAGTGAAATAAGTCAGAGAAAGGAAGTTATCACATGATTTCTCTGATGGGTGGAATTTAAGAAACAAGGAGAGGATCATAGGGGGAGAGGAAAAAATGAAAAAAGACAAAACCAGAAAAGGAGACAATCCATAAGAAAATCTTAATCTTAGGGAACTGAGGGTTGCTGGAGGGAAGGGCTGTAGAAGGATAGGGTGATAAGGTGATGGACACTGGAGAGGGTATGTGATGTAATGAGCACTGGGTATTATATAAGACTGATGAATCATAAGCCTGTAAATCCCTGAAACAAATAATATATGTTAATTAATTGAATTTAAATAAAAAAAGAAACCTACCCACTCAATTAATGAAAATGACTATGAGTGACAGAAGTGCATTGGAGGAAAGAGACACTGTCTATGTTTATTTATTTTAATACTTTATTTTATTTTTTCAGTGTTCCAAGATTCATTGTTTATGCCCCACACCCAGTGCTCCATTCAATAATGCCCTCAATACCTACCGCCAGGCTCACCCATCCCACTACCCTCTCCCTTCCAAAATCTTCATTTTGTTTCTAAGTCCAAAGTCTCTCATGTGTCATCTCCTTCCCTGATTTACCCCAATTCACATTCCCTTTCCTTCTCCTACTGTCCTCTATGTTACTTCTTGTGCTCTACAAGTACATGAAACCATATGATATTTGGCTTTTTCTGCTTGGCTTACTTTACTCAGCATAATCTCCTCCAATCTGGTCCATGTTGCTACAAAAGTTGGGTATTCATCCTTCCTGATAGAGGTGTAATATTCCATTGTATATATTGACAATATCTTCTTTATCCATTCATCTGTTGAAGGGCACCTTGGCTCTTTCCACAATTTAATGATTGTGGCCATTGCTACAATGAATGTTGGGGTACATATGGCCCTTCTTTTCACTACATCTGTATCTTTGGGGTAAATACACAGTAGTGCAGTTGCAGCATCATAGAGTAGCTCTATTTTTAATTTTTTAGGGAATCTCCACATTGTTTTCTAAAGTGGCTGCACCAACTTGCATTCCCACCAACAGTGTAAGAGTGTACCCCTTTCTCCACAGACTCTCCAAAACTTGTTATTTCCTGTCCTATTAATTTTGGCCATTCTGACTGGTATAAGGTGGTATCTCAGTGCGGTTTGATTTGAATTTCCCTGATAGCTAATGATGATGAACATTTTCTCATGTGTCTGTTAGCCATTTGTATGTCTTCTATGGAGAAGTGTCTGTTCATGTCTCCTGCCCATTTTTTGATGTGATCATCTTTTTTTTTTTTTTTGGTTGTTGAGTTTGAGGAGCTCTTCATAGATCTTGGGTATCAGCCCTTTGTAGTGTGTCATTTGCGAGTAACTTCTTCCATTCCATGGGTTGCCTCCTTGTTTTGTTGACTGTTTCCTTTGCTGTGCAGAAGCTTTATATTTTGATGAAGTCCCAGAAGTTCATTTTCGCTTTTGTTTTCTTTGCCTTTGGAGAAGTGTCTTGAAAGAAGTTTCTGTGGTCAATGTGGAAGAGGTTACTGCCTATATTCTCCTCCAGAATTTTGATAGATTCCTGCCTCATGTTGAGGTCTTTCATCCATTTCGAGTTTATCTTTGTGTATGGCATAAGAGAGTGGTCTAGTTTCATTCTTCTGTGTGTAGCTGTCCAATTTTCCCAGCACCATTTATTGAAGAGACTCTCCCTTTTTTACTGGATATTTTTTCCTGCTTTGTTGAAGATTATTTGACTATAGAATTGTGGGTTCATATCTGGATTCTCTGTTCCATTGGTCTATGTGTCTGTTTTTATGCTAGTACCATGCTTTCTTGGTGATCACAGCTTTGTAATAAAGCTTGAAATCAGGCAACGTGATGTCTTCAGCTTTGTTTTTCTTTTTCAACATTTCCTTAGCAATTCAGGGTCTTTTCTGGTTCCATATAAATTTTAGGATTGTTTGTTCCAGCACTTTGAAAAAATGTTGCTAGAATTTTGATCAGGATGGCATTGAAAGTATAGATTTCTCTGGGCAGTATAGACATTTTAACAATATTTATTCTTCTGATCCATGAGCATGGAATGCTCTTCCATCTTTCTGTGTCTTCAATTTCTTTCATGAGTGTTCTGTAGTTCCTCAAATTCAGATCATTTACTTCTTTGGTTAGGTTTATTCTTAGGTATCTTATGGTTTTTGGTGCTATAGTAAATGGAATCAATTCTCTACTTTCCCTTTCTATTATTTCATTGTTAGTATATAAGAACACAACCAATTTCTGTGCATTGATTTTGTAGCCTGCCACATTACTGAATTGTTTTATGAGTTCTAGTAGTTTAGGGGTGGAGTCTTTTGGGTTTTCCATATAAAGTATCATGTCATCTGCGAAGAGAGTTTGACTTCTTTGCCAAGTTGAATACCTTTTATTTCTTTTTGTTGTCTGATTGCTCTTGCTAGGACTTCTAACACTATGTTGAACAATGGTGAGAGTGGGCATCCTTGTTTTGTGATCTCAGTGGGAAGGCTGGCAGTTTTTTTCCCATTGAGAATGATATTTGCTGTGGGTTTTTTGTAGATAGATTTTATGAGATTGAGGAATGTTCCCTCTATCCCTATACTTTAAAGAGTTTTAATCAGGAATGGATGCTGTATTTTGTCAAATGCTTTTTCTCCATCAATTGAGAGGATTACGTGTTTCTTCTCTCATCAATTTGTTCTATCACATTGATTGATTTTTGAATGTTGAACCATCCTTGCATCTGAAGGATAAATCCCACCTGGTTGTTGTGGATAACCTTTTTTTTTTTTTCTTTTTTTTTTTT
>PITA01020205.1:0-35510 GCA_004023965.1 Spilogale gracilis
GGACAGTATCTTCAATAAATGGTGCTGGGAAAATTGGACAGCTACATATAGAAGAATGAAACTAGACCATTCGCTTACACCACACACAAAGGCAAACTCGAAATGGATGAAAGACCTCAACGTGAGGCAGGAATCCATCAAAATCCTGGAAGAGAACATAGGCAGTAACCTCTTTGACATCGGCCACAGCAACTTCTTTAAAGACACGTCTCCAAAGGCAAAGGAGACAAAAGTGAAAATGAACTTCTGGACTTCATCAAAATAAAAAGCTTCTGTACAGCAAAGGAAACAGTCAACAAAACAAAGAGGCAACCCACAGAATGGGAGAAAATATTTGCAAATGACACTATAGACAAAGGGCTGGTATCCAAGATCTATAAAGAACTACTCAAACTCAACACCCAAAAAGAAGATGAACACATGAAAAAATGGGCAAGAGACATGGAGGCACTTCTCGTAGAACATATACAAAGGGCTAACAGACACATGAAAAAATGTTCAGGGTCACTAGCTATCAGGGAAATTCAAATCAAAACCACTCTAAGATACCACCTTACACCAGTCAGAATGGCCAAAATTAACAAGACAGAAAACAAGAAGTGTTGGAGAGTCTGCGGAGAAAGGGGAACCCTCTTACACTGTTGGTGGGAATGTTTACTGGTGCAGCCTCTTTGGAAAACAGTGTGGAGATTCCTTAAAAAATTAAAGATAGAGCTACCCTGTGACCCTGCAATTGCACTACTGGGCATTTACCCCAAGGATACAGATGTAGTGAAAGCAAGGGCCACATGTACACCAATGTTCATTGCAGCAATGGCCATAATCGCCAAACTGTGGAAAGAGCCAAGGTGCCCTTCGACAGATGAATGGATTAAGAAGAAGTGGTACATATATACAATGGAATACTATGCCTCCATTAGAAAGGATGAATATCCAACTTTTGTAACAACATGGACTGGACTGGTAGAGATTATGCTGAGTGATATAAGCCAAGAAGAGAAAGTCAAGTATCGCATGGTTTCACTTACTTGCGGTGCATGAGGTGTAAACTGGAGGACAGTGGGAGAAGGAAAGTAAATGGGAACTAGGGTAATCTAGGGAGGAAAACGAAACAACAGAGACTTTGGACACAGAAACAAAGTGAGGGACTTGGAGGGAGGGGGGTGGTGGGTACTGGGGATACCTAAAGCGTGGAGCACTGGGTGTGGGGAATGGGGAATGAATCTTAGAACACTGGGAAAAAAAAATTTTAGTAACAATAAAAAAAATATATATATTACGCCTCAACTTTTGAGGTACCTGCTTTAGGTAAGATTATTGCATGTTTTCAACAAAGATAAAATATTCTCTTGTGAAAAGAAAAAAAAATGTGCATTTTTATTTTAACAAAAGAAACATTTTAAGGAAATGAGATTATCATCTTTATTTGCATTTGTTTAAATAATGAACAAGTGTCCCTATGATACACACCTACATATATTTATTATGCAACTCAATTGTTTATTTATTCAATTATATTATTTGGATTTCAGATGTGTATATTATGGACACTATAATTAATACTCTGTGGGTACAAAGAAAGTTTGATGTTAATACCAGATAATACTTGTTAACAAATTGTCAGGTGATAGGAAAATGTTTTAGATTTTAGAATCTAAATAATTATGCTAAGTATGCAATATATACTTATATTAATACCATTTTTTTACTCAATAAACAGCAACAAAATATTTGCCCTGTATGTGACAATGTAATAATTTTCTCTGTACTCTTATTCTAATAAATATAATAATACTGGGAGGCAATTATATTAATTATGTTAGCTAAACTATCACACATTCTGAATAACTGCAGAATAAAACAAAAACCAGGATTTCCCTTATGTGGCCCATTAGATTGGGAAGTGAGTATTTATTACTTTGATCTTTTTTTTTAAATAAACAAAAATAAATTGTATGGAAGAAACCATTATATAAATTAAAATGTATTTTGGGTTTGTAGTTAATTATGATTTGTTTATTGTAACAAATTTTCTATGAATATACATAAGCCTACATTTTCCATTATGGTTTAATTATACAGTCATTAGAAGAAGGAAATCACTAATTAAATCAGCTATTGAAAATTGTAGATCATCTGCTAAACCACTCAAACTAAGCTATGGTATTTTAAAATGTGATTCTTACAGATTTTGAGGTTTTTAATATATATATATATATAAAATATATATATATATATTAGCTTACTTATTGTTTAATTATAGGAAAGTATGTCAGATATTTGACTTTGAAACTCTGCGTGGTTTGAAACCAAATTTGTGTTATAGAATTCAAAGTATGACATTTCAATATCTAAGGTTTTTTTTCCAGCCTTAACATTTTCTAATACTGAACTTCCATGTTTCCTTATAAAGGACTATTTATCATAAAATGTTTAGCTTTCACATTTTGCCCTTTGTATGTTTAAATAGTAGATTATGACATTATTATCAAATGTCTATTTTCTCATCTATATTAAGGGGAAAATCCCTTCTTATCATCTAAGTGTAATTTCCCAGGTGAATAGTTGAGAGGTGTGTGGATGGGTGGGTGAGTGGGTGGGTGGGTGCATGTATTTGTGTGTTGAATTTTATTTTTAAAAAAATCTCAAAACTAAAACCCATCAATTAAATTTAATTTAAAAACTACTATGTACATACTTATATTGTGCAGTGTACTTTATAGAAATATGATTATGACCTAGTCCTTATTTGCAAGGAGATGATGGTCCAGTAGGGAGGCATAAAACAAATATAACAATATCTATACTATACATGAGAATCTATCAAAGAATATTTTCATAAAATTGATCAGTCTTGGTGAGCTAAATATCACTAGTTTGTGTCACAAAGATAGAACACAAATTATCTTTTTCATCTCTGAAAATGAAGGAGTTATAGCAGCTCCTGACACATAGTAGACAAATAAAAATATTTGTTGAAAGAAAAAAAGAATAACTTAATGAATAAAACATAAGTGAAGAAATTAGGAGTGGTATTTGGAGACACTCAAATTACAGAATTTTGATATTCATGATAAGAAGGTTATTTGAATAATTTTTCTAGGACAAAGTCGTGTCAATTTAAGATGGTTATGAAAAATACCTATTGTAAAAGTCTTAAGTTATTTTCATCTGAGAGCTAAATAACCCCCATACTAAAATTCAAAGTAGAAAATTTCTGTATTGCATACTTACATATCCCATAATCCTAATTTCTTAATAATTTCTAGACTTCATAATAAAGCATAGAAAACAGTGCAATAGAGTAAAGAAATAGAGGCAGGTTTTTCAGGCATTATAAGGTATTGGCTCTGATTTTTTAGCATTCTAGGGGATTCAAAATCTCCCTGAGGTCCACAGGTCTGAATGAGGGCTAATGGAAGTCAAGTAATAAATGTTATGTTGGCCTGAGTTTTTCCCTTAGTGGGCCCAGTGTCTTCAGAGACAGACTCTATGTTTATCCAGTTCCTGATATATGGGCTACATACTGAACAAGAGATAGAATTACCACATTAGTTCATTAAACCATGGGATGAGGGATACTATATTAGGAAGGTGCAAGTGGATATTTCAAAAATGTCCTTCCTCACCACATTATTACCTCAAAAGTAATAGAGACTTCTGCTTCTGATAAAGATGGATTTACCATTTCACTTGAAACAACAACAACAAAATGAAATGATGATATGCAGGACACTGGCTCTCAGACAATGAAAAGCAGTAATCCCTGAGAGATGAGAAATAAATGAGATACGATGTAGGATTTGCCAACTGCCTTGGGACTATTTCTAGGTTGAAATGCAGCTGGAGAGATGGGGTGAGTCAAACAGGGTCCTTGTGTGAGGAGAAGTTGATTGTCTAGTGAGCAAGGGGAACAGCACAAAGACCGATATCTGGGACTCTGTAGAAGGTCCCATATGAGCATTCAGTTAAGTACTGATGAATGAATGCATGTACTATCAGAGTCTGAGAAAGACCCACCTGAAGGGATTAGAGGTAACAGTTCCCAGTAGTCACACTGGGATTGTTTCCAGTATTTAGATTAGGAAATTTGTAATTCAAGGAAAAGCCCTACTTCAGAAGTGGACAATAATTGATCCTAGACAGAACTTCTGTAGACCCAACTAACAAATCGAAAACTTTGAAAGGTTCAAACATATTTCACATTCATAAAGTTTGTCCCAGAATAAGTCTCAACATTTAGAGGAATATTCCTCTAAAGTAATCATAACCCAAAAAGTTAAGATTTATAATATCTACCATCCAATCAAGATTACTTGGCTTAGAAAAAAGGTAGAGAGGTGCCTGTGTGGCTCAGTCAGGTAAGCATCTGGCTTTGGGTCAGGTCATGATCCCAGGGTCCTGAGATGGAGCCTTGGATCGGGCTCTCTGCTTAGCAAGGAGTCTGCCTCTTCTACCTCTGTTCCCCTCCATGCTCTCTCTCTGTCTCAAATAATTAAAATCTTTAAAGAAAAAAGAAAAAGAAAAAATATAGAAAAACTATAAACCAAAATGAGAAAAATCAAAACTGACACATAACTAACTCAAATGTTAGAATTAATGGAGAAACACATTAAAAGTTTTGAGGAATGGGGGTACCTGGGTGGCTCAGTTGGTTGAGTGTCCAACTTTTGGTTTCAGCTCAGGTCATGATCTCAGGGTAGTAAGATTGAGGAGTGTTGGGCTCGGTGTCATCAGGGAGTCTGAAATCTGCTTGAGAATTTCTGCCTCTCCCCCTCCCCCTATCCAGGCTCATCCTCTCTCTAAAATATAGAAATTAATCATTAAAGAGTTATGAAAACATGTGTATATACTTCCAACATATACTTTCACATGTTCAAGTAGTTAAGTAGAGGCAGGGAAGATATAAAATATGCAAATAAGAAAAAATGAAATCTGCAGTGTGTGAGATGTAAACTACACTAATAGACTTAATGACTTTTAGACACTGCCAAAGAAAACAGTGAGCTTGAAAACATGATAAGCATTATCCAAATGTAAAGCATGCACACACACACACACACACACACACACACACACACACACATGCACGCATACAGTATTTTTTATTTCTTTATTTGACAGAGAGAAACACAGCCAGAGAGGAAACAGAAGCAGGGGGAGTGAGAGAGGGAGAAGCAGGCCTCCCGCTGAGAAGGGAGACCAATGCAGGGCTTGATCCTGGGATTATGACCTGAGCTGAAGGCAGACACTTAACAACTGAGCCACCCAGCCTCCCCCCACACAGTATTTTTTAAATGAACTGAGTATCAGTGGGCTGTAAGGTAATATCATGCTGTCAAATATACATGTAGAATAGCTCCTAAAGCTGGGGGTACAGAAAAAAATATTTGAAGAAATAATTGCCGAAATTAATCCAAACTTAATGAAAGTTCTAGTAGGAAAGGGACAACAACAACAACAAAACAAACCAAAAAAAAAAAAAAAAAAAAAAAGCCTTCCCTCTTCACTCTCCTAGGTTCTCTGGCTGGTGCCCTAAAAATTAGAATGGTCAAAGACAGATTAACAAGAGAGACACAGAGTTTATTAATAAGTGCAGTGTGCCAACTTGTGGGAGAAAATCAGTGATAAGTAACTCAAAAGTGTGGTTAGCACTTGGGCTTATCTAGCATTTTATAAAAACCAACAAATCTGTAAAGAATTGATTAAAAAAAGGAAAAGTGATTTGGGCTTTTAAGGGCAGCAAACTGTGGGGAAGTAGATAAACAGAGGAAACTAATGGAAATTAAGGCTTATTTTAGTAATTGCAAATCCTTCTTTGTCCCACCTTTCCATTTTCTTCATGGCCATAATATTCCTCTGGGACAATTGACTAGAGAAGAAGGAGAATAAGTAAGAAAACGAATAGCTGACAAGGCTATGAAATGGATGAGAAGAGAAAAGCAGGACTTTGAAAACAGGAAAGTAGGACTTCATGTGAAGTAAAAAAGAGAGAGGAGTTAAGAGAAACTGTCCAATGAATGTATATTGGGATATGTTACATGGCAGGGGAGAATCCAGGAAGTTACAGAAGTAGGGAGACAAATGAAAAATACATGAATCACATACACCCAATCCTTGATTGGTCACATGGAGTTTTAGTTACCAGAACATAACAAACCACTGTGAGTTTCAGTTAACTCATGCTGAAAATAGGGATCATGTTTTCTATGTGGTAGGGATATGGTCAGGATTATATATACATATAACAATTATAATAGCTGAAGGTTTATGGAGTGTTTAGTAAGTTCCCAGGCACTAAGTATTGCATGTGCATTATTGCATTATTTATATCATCTTTACTACCATTTTACATATGTGTAATCTTCAACATAGAAAGGCTCTTTCTTTCATCTGCCAAACAAGCCAGGGTTTAAACATAAGCAGCATGAAGCTAGACCTAGTCTCATTTTACTATCACTTGTCACTACACACTTAATAAATACTTGTTTTATAAACCAAAGTTTTGGAAATTTTATAATGAAAATTATAGGTTTATTTGTTCAATAACTAGCTGGATACCAGTATTGGGATCTGAGAAACCAGTCTATACACATTTAGCACAAAATGAAGGCAATATCAAAATAAGGTGATGGTTGAAACCATGGTCATATATATGATGCTTTTCAAAGAAAATCTGTAAAGTGCAATGAGGTCTGAACATAAGTACTTAAGGAATAACCACATCTAGGCTGTGAATGGAAAAAAGCCAAGAGAGGTATCTGGTTTGACAAAACACGTTTGGTGAGGGTGCCTGGGTGGCTCAGTCATTAAGCGTCTGCCTTTGCCTCAGGTCGTGATCCCAGGGTCCTGGGATCAAGTCCCACATGGGGCTCTCCGCTCAGTGGGAAGCCTGCTTCTTCCTCTCTCACTCCGCCTGCTTGTGTTTCCGCTTTAACTATCTCTCTTTGTCAAATAAATAACATCTTTAAAACACACACACACACATTTGGTGAATGACAGCAAAAAATTGCCTTAAGTGTGTCTAATTTATTTTCCAATTAATTTGTTCTTACTATATAGATGGCTTCTTATTATTTCAGTTGACCATTGTGTTATTCAGTTTGCCATCATTTGACTCATTTGACTCATTTGAAGAACTAAATGCCTTGCCCACCACAGTTATTTACAAGGGAAAAACATATACCAATTTTATTCTCACTTTAAGGAGCATCATTAAAGTTGTTTTTCCCAAGTATATTTTGATAAGACTTCATTTTCTAACATAAGAAAAACTCAAAACTTTCTAATTTTCACTTATTTAGTTATCTAATGGTGACTTAGGCCTACCAGATCGACTTGACATTTCAGTAGTTATAAATAAGGCAGATGGGATCGGTAATGATTCCCTAGATAATGTAGTAATAGTAAAAAACACCCTCCAGAGAACTATCTGTTGAAGTATTAACTTAAACTGTAAATAATTACAAGTTCTGTACTTGGAACAGTCTTCTCTTGCCAAAAGATAATTCAAAGGAAAAAGCTTGCCACATTCTTCTCAGGTCATAGAAGGGGTAATGTGCATGCTCCTCCAAATAAAACAAGCTTAGCATAAACAGGGCATCTAGCATCATTATGCTGAGTTATTTGTTCATGCTTTTAAACCTAGACACAGCCTTGGGAATGCAACTTCTCCAAGTGATTAGGAACTTTCTCTGGGGTGTTCCAATAAGTGCTGAGGTTATAATTCAGATCTCTCTCTGCTTTCACTAGGTTTGTAACTGGGCAATTAATTTGACTTATTTAGATTTCAGTTTCCTGTATATCAATTAGAGAAGACAATATTATATTTCTCAAAATGAGTTTTGAGATTGAAGGATAATAATAGATATCTCTCTGTAAAATAGAAAACACACAATAATTATTATTTTTTATACTATAATTTTAAGGATGTCACTGAAAACCTAAATCTTAAGTAATTTATCTTCTTCATGTAGAGACAATGGAGAGAGACAATTTCATCCAAGGCTGTACATTTATTTAATGCCAGAAAATAGATGAAGGCCTAGTTTACTTAACTAGAGCATGGTACCATCTCCAATAATTATTCTGCAGTATTTCTTTATTTCTTTTGTTTTTTGTAAGACTTATTTTTTTAGAGCAATTCTAGAAGTTCTCACAAAAGTGAGAGGAAGGTACAGAGGTTTTCCATATTTCCCCTGCCACTATACATACAAAGTTTCCCACATTATCAACATCTCTTACTGGAATGGTATCTTCTTTTTAACCAAGGATGGGTGTACATTGACCCAGCATATCTATTTTATATAATATACTATATGGGCCTGCCCTATTCCTTACTAAAATTCAATGCCTTTATATATGTATAATTAAATGTCTAAAAATCCCAAACATTCAAAAGAAATACAAGTAAATTACAAAAAATAAAAGGATGAGTGAAACATTTCTATATATTTCACAAAGTAAAAATCTATGAAGCAAATAAATAACAGGGGCACCTATGTAGCTCAGTCAGTTAAGCATCTGACTTTGGCTCAGGTCATGATCCTGGGATTGAACCCCACAACCAGCTCCCAGCTCAGGGGGGAAACTGCTTCTCCCTTTACCTCTCTCCCTGCTAACACTCTCTCTCTCTAAAATAAATAAATAAAATCTTTAAAAACATCTATATTAAAAAAGATAAATTAATGAAATTGAAAACATGTTTATTTCGATTTTCAGTTTGGAAAACCTGTATTAACAAATGTTGAACAAATAAAAACCTTTTAACACTTTTTTTTTTACAATATTCACATAAGGTTTTGGCATCTTTAATATATAAGAAATATTTATGATTTGGTAATAGATAAAAGGGAAATGAGAAAAGGATATTTACCCAGAAAATACATATGTCAACAACATATTTTTTTGATATTTTATTTATTTATTTGAGAGAGAGAGAGAGAGAGAGAGAGAGAATACAAGGTGGGGAGAGAGGCAGAAGGAGAGGGAGAAGAAGAAACCCCACTGAGCAAGAGCTCGATGTAGGATTGATCCCAGGACTCTGGGCACTGAGCCACCCAGGTCCCCCAACAACATATTTTTAAATATTTTTCTTCACTAATTAACAGAGGAATTTAAATAGAAATAAATAAACCTGGGATTAGAATATTTTTTCTTTTTCTAAAATGAGAACTACTCAAATAAAAGGGGAAAATCATAGAGAAGAGTAACATCAGTGCAAATAATCCATTGTATAAATTTAATAATATCCTAATGAAAATCTTTCAAGGCTCTCTCGCATGGTGTGTGTGTGTATGTGTGTGTGAATCTACAGAATTGTGTAATATATGATAATACATAGCTTTTGTTTTTATATATGTCGTATCTATTTTTTTGTTATTTCAAGTTTTTATTTAAATTCCAGTTAATTAACATATAATGAAATATTAGTTTCAGGAGTAAAATTTAGTGATTCAGCACTTCCATAAAGTACTTATGACAAGTGGCACTCCTTCATACTTCTCACCCATTTAACGCATTTCTGCTCACGCTCCTCAGGCAATCCTCAGTTTGTTCTTTAGAGTTAAGAGTCTGTTTTCTGGTTTGCCCCTGTTTCTTGTTTATCCCCCATGTTCATCTGTTTTATTTCTTAAAATCCACATATGATTGAAATCTTATGGTATCTGCCTTTTTCTTACTTATTTCACTTAGCATAATGCACTGTAGATCCACCCACATTGTTGCAAATCTTAATATTTCATTCTTTTTGATGGCTAAATACTATAAAATAGGCACACACACACACACACACACACACACACACACCACAACTTCTTTATTGATTCATCAGTAGATGGACATTTGGGCTTTTTCCATAATTTGGTTGTTGTTGATCAAGCTGCTATAAACATCAGGGTTCATGTGTCCCTTCAAATCAGTATTTTTGTAGAGGATTTCTTTAAATGAACTTTTAATTGTATATCTAAAATCTTATTTTATTTTGTTTTGTTACAGTGAAACTCTTCATATATGTGTCTCCACATTGCTTAATTATCACCATATAATACATCCCTGGAAGTAGAGTGGTGGACCAAATATATCAGTTTATTTGTATTGCCAAGCTACCTTTCACAAGGGCTATTCAACGTTTATTTAACTGAGTGTGTATATGAATTTCCATCCCCTTACTAAATTGCTGAAAATGGACAGTAGCAAGCCTTGTAATCATTGATATTCATGCCAAGAGTTAGTGTTAGCAATCAAATTAATAGATCTTCATAAAGATTGTAGTGTTTAAATGATGTAAGAGGACTTAAACAAGTACTATAGGAGTCAGAGGAAGAAGTATATCCAGAGAAGTATGACATCCAGGAATTAATTGCTAAAATCAAGTCACTTTAATGTTTCAAAGAAAATTGGATAGATGCATACAAATATGACTCCAGTTTGCTTTAAGTAGCTTATTATTTGTAGAAATGACTAAACACCAAACAAAAGCAGTGGTAACTGAGAGGACTGAGAATAAATTTGAAATGTTATCTATTGTAATTGCTGTGATTAAATTATAGTTTAGTAGTCAAATTTTAAGTTTCGATTTATCTACCATCTCCTGAGATTACTCCCATGGTAAATATTTGTAATATTCATTAGTAATATCCATTAGTATTGACCTTCAAATGTATTAGTGAGGAAGCAAGGTTTCTTTTTACTAATTTTACCAGTAAGGACACAGCCTATGTGGATGTTGCAGCCAAATGATTAAGTTTACCTTTGCATCTGGGGCACCTGGGTGGCTCAGTTGGTTAAGCGACTGCCTTCGGCTCAGGTCATGATCCCAGAGACCCGGGATCGAGCCCCACATCGGGCTCCCTGCTCGGCAGAAAACCGGCTTCTCCCTCTCTAACTCCCCCTGCTTGTGTTCCCTCTCTCGCTGTGTTTCTCGCTGTAAAAAAAAAGTTTACATTTGCATCTAATAATAATGACTGAGGTAGACACCCATATTCAATACTGGGGGAATTTGTTTTTCTGAAGAGAGCTTTGAAAGTGTGTTCTTTTGAAGTTTGATCAGGAAACACAAAATGTTTAGTAAATATTTACACTTTTTTAGTATACTTTTGTTCAACTTGTGAATAGAATATTCTTTTTGCTGTTGTTTGTTTCTTTTTTCTTTTATTTTCTCAGTGTTCAAGATTCATTGTTTATGAACCACACCCAGTGCTCCATGCAATACGTACCCCCTTAATACTCACTAAGTATCAGCCATCTCCCTACCCACCTCCCCTCCAAAACCCTCAGTTTGTTTCTCAGAGTCCACACTCTCTCAACATTCATGTGCCCCTCCAATTTACTTTTCCTTTCCTTCTTCTACTGTCCTCCATGTTATTCCTTATGCTCCACAAGGGAAATCATATGACAATTGACTTTCTCTGCTTGACTTATTTCACTCAGCATAATCTCCTCCAGGCTCATCCATGTTGATACAAAAGTTGGATATTCATCCTTTCTGATGGCTGCATAATATTCCATTGTATATAAGGACCTTATCTTTATCCATTCATCTGTTGAAAGGCATCTTGGCTCTTTCCACAGTTTGGCAATTGTGGACATCGCTGCTATGAACACTGAGGTATATATGGACTTTCTTTGGGGTAAATATGCAGTAGTGCAATTGCAGGGTCATAGTATAGCTCTATTTTTAATTTTTTGAGGAATCTCCACACTGTTTTCCAAAGTGGCTGCACCAACTTGCTTTCCTACAAACAATGGAAGAGGGTTCCCCTTTTTTCACATGCTCTCCCACACTTGTTTCCTGTCCTGTTAATTTTGGCCATACTAACTGGTGCAAGATGGAATCTCAATGTGGTTTTGATTTAGTTTCCCTGATGCCTAATGATGATGAACATTTTTTTTCCTGTGTCTGTTAGCCATTTATATGTTTTTTGGGGAAGTGTCTGATCATATCTTCTGCCCATTTCTTGACATGATTATCTGTTTTTTGGTTGTCAAGTTTGAGGAGTTTTTTTTTTTTTTTAAGATTTTATTTATTTATTTATTTATGTATCTATTTGACAGAAAGAAACACAGCTAGAGAGGGAACACAAGCAGGGGGAGTGAGAGAGGGAGAAGCAGGCTTCCTGCTGAGCAGGGAGCCCGATGTAGGACTCAAACCTGGGACTCCAGGGTCATGACTTGAGCTGAAGGCAGTTGCTTAACCAACTGAGCCACCCAGGCACCCCAAGGAGTTCTTTATAGATTTTGGATATCAGCCCTTTGTCTCTAGTGTTATTTGTGAATATCTTCTCCCATTCTGTGGGTTGTCTCTTTGTTTTGTTGACTATTTCCTTTGCTATGCAGAAGTTTTATTTTGATGAAGTCCCAAAAGTTTATTTTTGCTTTTGTTTCCTTTGTCTTTGGAGACATGTCCTAAAAGAAGTTGCTGCAGCTTATATCAAAGAGGTTACTGCCTATGTCCTCCTCTAGGATTTTGATAGATTCCTGTCTCATGTTGACGTATTTCATCCATTTTGAGTTTATCTTTGTGTATGATGTAGGAGAATGGTTGAGTTTCATTCTTCTATACATCGCTGTCCAATTTTTCCAGAACTATTTATTGAAGAGCCTTTTTTCCACAGGATATTTCTTCCTTCTTTGTCAAAAATTATTTGACAGTAGACTCCATATCTGGGCTCTATACTCTGTTCCATTAGTCTATGTGTCTGTTTTTGTGTCCGTACCATGCTGTCTTGTTGATCACAGCTTTGTAGTAAAGCTTGAAATCAGGCATGCCCCCAGCTTTGTTTTTCTTTCTTAACATTTCCTTAGCAATTTGGGGTCATTCCTAGTTCCATACAAATTTTAGGATTGTTTGTCCCAGCACTTTGAAAAATGCTCATGGAATTTTGATTGGGATGGCATTGAAAGTATAGATTGCTCTGGGCAGTATAGGCATTTTAACAATATTTATTCTACTGATCCATGAGCATGGAATGCTTTTCCAACTGTTTGTGTCTTCTTCAATTTCTTTCATGAGTGTTCTGTGGTTCCTCATGTATAGATCTTTTACCTCTTTGGTTAGGTTTATTCCAAGGTATCTTAGGGTTCTTGGTGCTATAGTAAATGGAATCGATTCTCTAATTTTCTTTCTATAGTTTCATTGTTAGTTATAAGAATGCAACCGATTTCTATGTATTGATTTTGGTATCCTGCCACATTACTGAATTACTGTATGAATTTTAGTAATTTGGGGGTGGAGTCTTTTGGGTTTTCCATATAAAGTATCATGTCATCTGGGAAGAGAGAGATTTTGACTTCTTCTTTGCCAATTTGAATACTCTTTATTTCTTTTTTGCTGTCTGATTATTGTTGCTAGGACTTCTAGTACTATGTTAAACAACAGTAGCAAGAGTGGACACCATTGTGTTGTTCCTGATCTCAATAGGAAGACTGTAAGCTTTTCCCCATTGAGAATGATATTCACTTGTGTCTTTTTTCATACATAAATTTTATGAAGTTGAGGAATGTTCCCTTTATCCCTATACTTTGAAGAGTTTTAATCAGGAAAGGACACTGCATTTTGTCAAATGCTTTTTCTGCATCAATTGAGAGAACCATGTGGTTCTTCTCACTTCTCTTATTGATTTGTTCTATCACATTGATTGATTTGTAAATGTTGAACCACCCTTGAATCCCAGGAATAAATCCCACATGATCATGGTGTATCATTTTTTTAGTGTACTGTTTTTAGTGTACTATTAGCTAGGATCTTGTTGAGAAGCCTGACATCCATATTCCTCAGGGATATTGGTCTGAAGTTCTCCTTTAATGGGGTTTTGCCTGGTTTGGGGATCAAGGCAATGCTGGCTTCATAGGAAGAGTCTGGAAGTTTTCCTTCTGTTTCTATTTTTTGAAACAGCTTCAGGAGAATAGTTATTATTTCATCTTTGAATGTTTGGTAGAATTCCCCAGGGAATCCATCAGGTCCTGGACTCTTGTTTTGGGGGAGACTTTTGATCACTGCTTCAATCTCATTACTAGATATTGGTCTATTCAGGTTGCCAATTTCTTCCTGTTTCAGTCTTGGAAGTTTATAGGTTTCCAGGAATGCATTCATTTCTTCTAGGTCACTTAGTTTCTGATGATTGTTTCTATTTCCTTGGTGTTAGTCATGATCACTCCCCTTTCATTTATAATTTTATTAATTTGGGTCCTCTCTTTTCTTTTGGATTAGTTTGGCTAGTGATTTAGTGATCTTATTAATTCTTTCAAAGAACCAGCTTCTAATTTCATTGATGTGTTCTACTGTATCTCCAGTTCCTAACTCATTGATCTCTGCTATAATCTTAATTATTTCTGTTCTTGTGCATTGGGTTGGCTTAATTTGTTGTTGACTTTCCAGTTCTTTAAGGTGTAAAGAGAGTTGGTGTGTTAAGGATTTTTTAAATGTTTTTGAGTGTGGCTTGGATGGCTATGTATTTCCCCTTAGGGCCGCCTTTCCTGTATCCCATAGGTTTCGGACAGGTATGTCTTCATTATCATTGGTTGCCATGAATTATTTAAGTTCTTTTTTGATTTCATGGTTGGCCCAAACATTCTTGAGCGGGATGGTCTTTAGCTTCCAAGTGTTTGAATTCCTTCCACACTTTTTCTTGTGGTTAAATTCCAGTTTCAATGCATTGTGGTCTAAGAATATGATTTGTGACCCAGTATTTGGTCTATTCTGGAGAAAGTTCAATGTGCACTTGAGAAGAATGAGTATTCTGTTGTCTTAGGGTGGAATGTTCTATATATATCTATGAGGTCCATCTGGTCCAATGTGTCATTCAAAACTCTTGTTTCTTTGTTGAGTTTCTGCTTAGATGATCTGTCTGTTGCTGAGAGTGACGCGTTAAGATCCCTTATAATTAATGCATTCTTGTCAATATGACTCTTTTATTTTGATTAACAGTTGGCTTATGTAGTTGACTACTCCCATGCTGGGGGCATAAATATGTATAATTGTTAGTTCCTTTTGGTGAATAGATCCTTTAAGGATGATATAGTGTCCTTCTGAATCTCTGACTGCAGTCTTTAGCTTAAAATCTAACTTATCTGATCAGAGAATTGCTACCCCCGCTTTCTTTTGAGGCCTGTTGGCATGAAAAATGGTTCTCTATCCCTTCACTTTCAGTCTGGATGTATCTTTAGGTTCAAAATGTGTCTCTTGTAGAAAGCATATAGATGGGTCCTGTCATTTTATCCAGTGTGCAAACCTGTGCTGTTTTATGGGAGCATTGAGGCCATTGACATTAGAGTGATTATTGAAAAATAAGTCTTTATTGACATCATGTTACCTATGAAGTTCTTATTTCTATAGATTGTCTCTGTAAAATTCTGTTCCTTGTCACTTTTGAGTTATTAGATAGATAGATAGATAGATAGATAGATAGATAGATAGATAGATAGAACCCTCCTTTAATATTTCTTATAGTGCCAGCTTGGTGGTCACATAATCTTTTAAACATTGCCAGTCTTGGAAGCTCTTTATCTCTTCCTCCATTTTGAATGTCAATCTTGCTGAATAAAGTATTCTTGGCTGCCTGTTCTTCTCATTTAATGCCATGTTAGCTTGCCAGCCCTTTCTGACTTGCCAAGTTTCTGTGGACAGGTGTGACATTATTTTGGTGATCCTCCCTTTTACATAAGGAATCTCTTACCTCTAGCTGCCCTTAAGATATCTTCGCTGAATTTATGATTCGTGAATTTCACAATTATGTGCCTGAAGGTCTTTCTACTGTCCTTGATCTTGGGGGGATGTTCTCTCTGCCTTTAGGACATGACACTTGTTTCACTCCCCAGGTTAAGGAAATTTTCATCCCAGATTTGTTAAACTATATCTTCTAGTCCTCTCTTTCTCTCTCCACCCCCTCAGGGATCTCAATAATTCTGACATTGGAATGTTTCATGCCATCATTTATTTGCCTAATTCTGTTTTCATGACTTCTAAACTATTTGTTCCAGGTCTCCTCTTGATTCTTCTTTTCTATCAGCTTGTCTTCTAGATCACTAAGCTGATCTTTGGTCTCATTTACCCTAGCTGTTAGAGTATTTAGATTAGATTGGATCTTACTGATAGCATTTTTTAAGTTCTGTCAGATCAGCTCTCACTTCCACCCATAGAAATTCTATGTTGCCACTAATGGTCTTCTGCAACCTAGCCATTGCCTGGAAAACCATTACCCTGAATTCTATTTCCAACATATTGTTTATGTCCATATCCAGTGGTTCTATGGCAGAGGTCATAGTCTCTGAATTTTTCCTCTGTTTGGTGTTCCTACTCCTAGTCATTTTGGTGAGAAGTGGTTGAGGGGATGTATAGCTGGACATAGCAACCATGATCCAGGCAAGGGGCACCTTGGAAAGTTTGGAGCAATCTGAAGTTACCACCAAAAGGGAATAAAAAAGAAAAGATAGAAAGACAAAGAGAGGGAAAAAAAAAAGCCCTGCCAAAATGAGCCCCAAAAGTAAGATTTATAAGATACAAAATAAAAACAAACAAACAAAAATATGGAAAAAGTATAACCAAAAAAAAGCTAAAATGAACCCCAGGAATAAGCTTTATATAGTACAAAACAAAAACATAGGCACAGAAACACTGACAAAAGAATAAGATGGGAATGTGGGTATAAACCCTTAATGCAGGTGAGGAAGGTTATTTCAGTTCTTTCTGAGTGTATCATGTTATCTTTGTTAAAGGACTCAACTTTCCAGAGATACAGGGAAGTTAAAACTGGTTTATATATAGGGGTAGTGTTGAATAGGGAAAAAAGACTACCTTGAAGCTTATAGCTATAAATATATTTTTAAAAAAGAAAAAGAAAAAAACCACAGGTATATGTACAAAAAAATTTCAAGTTAAAAAGTTATTATGGAATACACTCTATTAAGCATCTAGTTGTAATGGTAAGTAGGTTAAAAAATGAAAGAACAAGAATCATGAGAACAAATTTTACAAATGTTATATCTATGAAATATACAGGTTTTGAGGCAATACCAGGAGCTTAATATACTGTTTTCCCCTGATTTGGGGCTTTTACAGTTTTGGGGGGCCCCTGTGGTTGTTGTCCTCTTGTTCTTTTGGCTTGTCTTCTGTGGAATGGGCCTGCATCATTGTTTTTCAGTCAGTCTTGTTTGGGCTGTCACCCTGCTCCCTATCAAGGGGCTGGGCTCTGTGGAAAACGTTTTTTTAGGCCTTTGTTCTCTGGTGGATTTTGTTCTTTGGTGGCTTTTTGCAGCTTTTCGGAGGGTCAGAGCAAAGTAAACTGTCCCCATCCAGACCTCTGCCTCAGAGTGAAGCCTCAGTGGGCTCCTCTCTGGATGGTCCAGAACACACAGACTCCTCCTCTGCAAACTCTTCTGAACCTCCCACAGGGGGTGCGCACCCCTAGCCACCTTCTCAGTGGTCTCCTGAGGCCCCCACTTGTCTCTGCACCCCTGTGCCTCTAAACCATTAGCGATACTGGTGTAGGCAGCTCAATCCTGGTGGCTGCCCTTGCCCAGACTGCTGTCTGACTGCTGTGCACTCAGGCTCTGTGGTGGTGGCACAGGTCACAGGAGGCTGTGGGCCAGTGACTGCCGGCTGGAAGCTGCTCCGGGCTCTCTCAGGTGCGGGTGTGGGAGCAATGCGCTCAGACCTGTTGGTGGTGGCACAGGTCATAGAACCTGTGGTCCCAGGGACCTCTGACTGGAGCCTGAATAGACTCTCTCAGGCACGAGTGGACACTGTCTGTGACTACCTTGAGACCATGGGCTTAGGTCCATGCCTATGGCTACCTGATTCTACCAATTGCACCTTAAGACCCTTTGTTCTTTTTGAGTGCTTTTAACCACACTCCAAGTTAATGCTGGTCCCCAAGTTATTAATTTCCAGTGGGTCACTTCTGGTGTCTCCCTCCCCTTTCTGTTTATCCTTCGATATCAGTCCAAGCACTCCCACTCCTCTGTACCTCTCCACTGATGATCTTCTGCCCCCGTAGAGATCCAGAAGTATATAATCTTAAGTCTCAGACTAATTTCATGGCTGTTCAAAGTGTTCTGGTAGATATTTAGCTCAATTTAGGGGACTTGTTGAAACAGGGTCTCCTACTTCTCTGCCACCTTGCCCCTCCTCCAACTTGTGAATATTCTTAATCATGCCTAAATTGAAGAGGTTATTAACACAGTCTTGTGAATTTTCTTTTTCAAAATTTTAAAGTGGCAAATTAACAATCTGCCTTCAATTCATTTTCAAGAGATATGAAATAGCTTCAAACAAGACTTTTTTTCTTCAAAGATTTATTATCTAAATAAAATGAAATAACTAAAACCTGGATTTTTCAAAAATTATATTATTTCATATTTTGATTTAATACTCCAAATAATTTTACAGACTAGAATTGTAATACAATCTGCATTATTCTATTTTATTTTATTTTTTCATTATTCTATTTTATAAAGTCATTTAAAATGTTATGAATATATTTGATTCAAATACTGTGTGCTTAAATGTATAGTTATTATATTTTGTTGATATTCATGTTAAATGTTTTTATCTATTATTTGTTGTGAAAGTAATAATATATTTACCTTAAGTAATTTTTTTAAAGATTTTATTTATTTATTTGACAGAGAGAAACACAGCCAGAGAGGGAACACAAGCAGGGGGAGTGTGAGAGGGAGAAGCAGGCTTCCCGTGGAGCAGGGAGCCCAATGCGGGGCTCTATCCCAGGTCTCCAGGATCATGACCTGAGCTGAAGGCAGTCGCTCAACCAACTGAGCCACCCAGGTGCCCCAACCTTAAGTAATTTTTAATTTAAGAATTATTTTCAGTGCAACATTTTATATGTGTAATAAAATGTATTTGTAATCTAACTGATGGAAATTCTAAGCAATGATAAAAATAAGGAGATTTTTTTTACTCTCCATTATATTTAAGATGCTTACTTTATTTGAAAATGAATATTTAGATGTTATGTTCAAAAAAAGTCTTTTTGTCATCACTTATGTTGTCATTACTGATATTAAAATGACTGGATATTATCATATGCACCCAACCCTATAATCTTTGTTCAGACACATATTCAGCAATAATGGAAATGAGAGTGATGAGCTCTTTAAATGGACTGAAGCTGAAGCCAATCCATAAAGCAGAATTTGGCCAAATAGTGAGACCACATCTAAACTTGATGTAAACATATACTTGACATTAATAAATAGTCTCGTCCATTTAGACCATAATAATTTTAATAATTCTAAAGATGTAATTCTATTTTATTAATTAATAAAAGTTTGAATACATAATTACCTCAGGAATTTAATAGGATAGGCTGCCAAATTATAGCTGCAGCACTGATTTTTAATTTCTATAGCATAAATCTTGGCTATGCCAGAACTCTTTGAGAATCCTGCCAGGGGTCCAATTTATGAGCAATTCTTGCTTAATATCTATTCTTGTACTTGTACTTCTTCTTATTTGAGATGAAGAAAAGAGTAGCAGGGGTAAAAGATGTCAAAAGATTGAACATATTTGGATCATTTTGGAACAAAAGCAGAATAGAAATCATCCCTGTACCATTTTTTCTTCTCCTCCAGAAATGGCCTGACTCTGTTGTTTAACTTTAAAGGGCTACCTTGTATATCCTTTAGAAAGATCTTATTTTTTATCCAATATGAATATTTATGTGATAATTCAGCATTATTCTGGCAAGTTATCTAGCCACTTTTCTCTGCTACTGTTGGATAATCTGTAAAATGGAAATGATAATGATACTTTCTGTTTTAAAAACTACTTTCCTAGTTTCAAAACTACTGACTTTTCTAAGGTCTCATTAAATAGATGACAATGATGATGATGACATGATGACATGTCATCATCATCATTGTGGTGGTGGTGATGAGGATCATTATTATAATTCACAAAATGTTCTGTCATTGAAAGAGCTGTGTTTAGTTCTCCATTTATCAATTGGATTCTAAATTTCACCAAATTACAAGTTAAGGAATTTGTAAATGTGTTAGGCAGAATGATGTCCCCTTAAAGATATTCATGCTCTAATCCCTAGAAGCTGAATCATCTGGAATTTGTTACTTAGGTGGTAAAAGAGACTTTGTAGACAGGATTAAAGATAAGGGACTTGAGATGAGAAAATTATCCTGGATTATCCTGGTGAGCCCAAGCAAAGCATACAAATCCTTAAAAGTTAGAGAAACTTTTCTGGCTCTTGTCAGAGAAAGAGATGTGTTGACAGAAGTAGGATCATATAGTTTACAGTGTTAGACTTTAACTCCTTGTTACTGGCTTTAAAGCTGGTAAAGGGGCAGAAAAATCAAAGAAATCAGACACAACACAAATCTATAAAAGGCAAGGGTATGAACCTCTAGAACCTCTAGAAAGGAACAACTTTGACAATACCTCCATTAGCCCAGTGAGACATGCATTGCACTGCTAACCTACATAACTGTAAGATGATCAATTTGTGTGTGTGTGTGTGTGTGTGTGTGTGTGTGTGTGTGTGTGTGTGTTTTAAGTCACTAAGTTTGTGATAATTCTTTATGGCATCAGTAGAAAATGATTACAATAAATAAAAGAGTAAAGTGGGTACTGCTTGAGATCTACCCCTGGGTATCTAGGGTTTGGTCATGGTTTATAGAAGTAGTTTGTTGGAACTTGATAATGAACAATTGTATTAGTATTCCAGAGAAATAGAACCAACAGAAAATACATATACTATTTTGTTTGTTTGATTGTTTTTGTTTATTTTGAGATAGTAGCTCACACAACACATAGGCTGAAGAGTTCCACAATCCGCTATTTGCAATCTAGAGACCCAAGAAAGCCGGTGATGTAATTTAGCCTCTGTCTGAAGTCAGAACCACGGGAGCCAATAGTGTAAATCTTAGTCTGAGTCCCAGATAATACAATCAGAAGAGGGCAAATTCTCCCTCCCTCTGCCCTTTGTTCTATTCAGGCCCTCAGTGGGTTACACTGGAGAGACCAGTTCAAATGCTAATTTCATCCTTAAACACCTTTATAGATAAGGCAAATACAATGTTAAGGAAACTATCTGGGCACCCTGTATCCCAGTGAAGTTGGTACTTAATATCAACCATTATAGCTATCCAGAGTGATCAAGTGAGAACAGAATTGATAGAACAGAGAGACACAATGTTAATATAGAAAAGACTTAGTCACATAGATGCAGAGAGCAAAGGATAGAAAGTTAAATAGGAAGTAGTGCATTTGGAAAGTTTTACCTAAGACACAAAAATCTTAAGAATTCTAAAATTCCTGTGGAAAATGGCCTAAAAACACTGCCGAATGTGACCGTGAATAGAAGCAAGGCAGGTAAGTAATTTTGAAAGATATTTTATCAAAGCAGTGTATAAAGGTTGGGTGTATTGGCTTGTTAAACCAACTGAATCTAGCTAAAGACAGTATTAACTCTAGTAAATGGAATATTCTAATCCCTCATAAATGGTTGCTGCCTTTTCTCATAGGGACTGTATAAACACTGAAACTTATTCCTTCCATTTCTTGCCTGCCCTGCTATGTTATGCACAGTACAAGTGAGTAAATCAGCTCAATGACCTGCAGAGAAGGCCCATCATGATCAGTGAATATATTCTCCTTGATGTTCCCAACACATACAAACACATGGTGAAATTCTGAATAATTCATCATAATCAATATTCTGTGTTTTCAGGTATAGGCAAGGTTGCAAGACAGGTAACAAGGGCTGTCATCAAAGAGTGCTTTTCGTAAATGAAATGAAAAGATGGTTGTTGAAATAAAGCCTTGCTAACATGCTGGGAATATTCAGAGACCAGGTAAACACACCTAGAGCTGACGTACATCAACTATAGGTCAGCCTCTCTTGCAGGCTGCAAAAACCGGAATTAGTTTAAGCTACTGTTTCCATAGAAAATATAGATTATTGCAGTTGTCAACTTTAAGATTGCCTTGAAAACTTCAGTGTCAGAAATAGGTTCCCTATAAAGTTGAGAATATTTTGAAAGAGCATAAATTTTAGGTTTTTGAAGTACAAACAGCTGTTCTGTCTTTTGGCAATTCTATAACCTAAATATATCTCCTCTCATCTCTACCCCTCCTTTGTCCAAAACGCAGTCACAACCAAAATAATTTCACTTATGATCATCTAACCAGACTCCCTGTCTCTACACTTTGCCCTGCCCAATTAATAATAGATTTTAGGGAAAAAAGAATGTTTTTAATTGATGTACAAGAAACACAATGTTAATATATATTACTATTAGGTATGCAACATAGTGATTCAACAATTCTGTACATTATTCAGTGCTCACCACCATAAGTGTAGTCAACACGTGTCACCATACCATATTATTACAGTATTATTGACTAAATTCCCTTTGCTATACTTTTTGTCACTGTGACTGATGTATGTTATAACTAGATGTTTTTGTACCTCTTATTCCCATTGACCTATTTCCCCTTCTCTGCCCATCCACATCCTGTCTGGCAACCACCAGTTTGTTCTCTGGTTGGTCAGTTTGGTTGTTTAGATTCCATATGTAAGCAAAATCATATGGTATTTGTCTTTTTCTATCTGACTTAATTACACTTGCAGTACTCTCTAGGTCTGCCCATATTGCTGCAAATGGTGAGATCTCATTTTTTGTGGCTGAGTTATATTCCATTTTATACATTTATCACATCTTCTATATTTTTCGTCTATCCATGGACACTTGGGGTGTTTCCATATATTGATTAATGTAAATAATGCTGCAATAAATATAGGGGTGTATGTATCTTTTCAAATTAGTGTTTTCATTTTCTTTAGGTAAATATCCAGTAATACGATAATTGGATCATATAGTATTTTTTATTTTTTGAGGAAACATCACACTGTTTCTCATCATATTTGCACCAATTTACATTCTCACCAATCGTACAGAAGGGGTCCTTTTTCTCCACGTCTTCTCCAACACTTGTTATTTCTTGTCTTTTGATATTAACCATTCTGACAGATGTGAGGTGATATCTCATTGTTATTTCAATTGGCATTTCCCTGATGATTACTGAGCATCTTTTCATGTGTCTATTGGCCATCTGTAGGTTGTGTTGGCCAATATGTCTATTCAGGTCCTCTGTCCATTTTTAAATCAAGATTATTTAGTTTTTTGGTGTTGAATTGTATAAATTCCCTATATATTATAGGGTTTTAACCCCCTTATCAGGTATGTTATTTGCAAATATCTTCTCCCATTCAGTAGGTTGCATTTTTGTTTTGTTGCTGTGCAAGATATAGCAAGAGCTACCTATCCATAGATAATATTGCTAAGACCATGTCTAAGAGATAACTGCTTATATTTTCTTTTAGATGTTTTATGGTTTCAGTTCTCACATTTAGATCTTAATCCCTTTTAGTTTATTTTTATGTATGGTATAAAAAAGTGATCTAGTTTCATTCTTTTTCATGTAGCTGTCCAGTTTTCCCAACACCATTTATTGAAAAGACTGGCTTTTTCACATTGTATATTCTTTCCTCCTTTGTCATAGATTTGTTGACCATAAAGACATGGATTTGTCCTGGGTTCTCTATCTGGTCCCATTGACATATATGTCTCTTTTTATGCCAGTACCACATGGTTTTGAGTACCATAGATTCTTGAAGTCTGGGATTGTATTAGCTCCAACTTTATTCCTCTTTCTCAAGATTGCTTTGGCTATTCAAAGTCTTTTGTAATTCCATACAAACTTGAGGATTATTTATTCTAGTTCTGTGAAAAATGCTCTTGGTATTTTGATAGGGATTGAATTGAATCTAGATTGCTTTGGGTAATATAAACATTTTAGCAATAGCAGCTCTTCCAGTCTGTGAGCATGAATTATCTTACCATTTGTGTGTGTCATCTTCAATTTCTTCTTTCATTAATGTAATATGCTTTTTGGAGTGTAGTTCTTTCAGTTTCTTGGTTGAGTGTACTCCTAAGTATTTTATTCTTTTTGGTGTAATTATAAATGGGATTATTTTCTTAATTTCTCTTCTTATGAGTTCATTATTCATGGATAGAAATTTAATAGATTTCTATGTATTTATTTTATATCCTATAACTTTACTGAATTCATTTATTAGTTCTAATAGGTTTTTTGGTGGAATCTTTAGGTTTTTCTTTATATAGTATGTCATCTATAGATAGGGACAGTTTTACTTCTTCCTTGCCAATCTGGATGCCTTTTATTTATTTTTTCTTACAATGCTACAGCTAGGAATCCCTAGCTAACAAAAAAAAGAAAAGAAAAGAAAAAAAATAATGAAAAATTAGTAATCTTAAACAAGGAAACAAATAAGATTTTAAAATGTCCTGCTTCAAACTATCTAATACTTTCTCATTTTTATGAGAGTAAATATCAAAATCCTTCTTGGCTCATTATATATCCTATGTATTCTACCTCTGTCTTTTGATATATCTCTTTTCTACCTTTTTTCATTTGTGTGGCTTTCTAATTAGAAATCATTTAGTTCTCCATCTTGTCATACTCTCTTCCAATTGAAAGCTTTTGCATAGCAGGTGCCCCACCTTAAAAACCCTGGCCCCTCCTAATCAACCCTACCTTTCAGCTTTTCCTGGTTGTCTTCCAGTTATTCTTCAGCTCTCTGTGTGTCATTTCCCCAGGAAAATCTACCCTGATTCCTCAGACCAGGTAAAAGTGTTTAGAAAATTTCATCAACAGATGAAGTGTTATAATTAATTTATATACATTAGCAATAAATGATACACCAAATTACAAAGTTAGCTCTCTAAATGTAACTATTTTATACTTTGATTTATTTTTTGAAAATGATTTTTTTTCCATATGCAACTTTATTTGGAAGTATTCATTAATAAACTACATGGAATTTACTATTACATATTTTTAATTAGGAGAATTTGCATTCTTTAATGAAGGAATCAAGAAACTAAAATATAATATATGAAATAAAATATATTCTATATTTAACATATGTTAGTAATAAGTATATACCATGAGTTGACTTAGCAGTAAGCAAGTTGCTATAGAAATAGGTAATTCTAGGTTTCTAGACTTAGAAAAAAATCATGTGATCATATAGAATCATCCTACTATTTACCATTGATGTCATGGCATATAATCAACTTTGTCTTGAGAATTTTCTCCTGAGACTTTGCTGGTGGCACTGATGGAAAAAATTAATTTTAAATACTGAATCAAATCTGCCCCCCCAGCAATGTCTAGTTAACAGTCCTAATATGGCTGTCTTACTACAGGCCATAACTTAAATAAGTCTAGGAGTAACTGAAAACACATATTTTCCTCCAGTATATCTTTTTGTCTCTACTCTAAAAACTTCTTATGTCTTCCAGTTTATCTTCCTGAATGATATTGTTTTGGTGAAACTTAGTATTATAAGAGAGTGCCTTGAAATGAATTTAAGGTACTCAATAGAGTTATATTATTTGGTATTCAGTTTATATATATTCTTTTTTACTCTATGTTAAGGGATACCCCCTAATAACTTAGTTGATGGTAATCAATTTGCCATGTACATGTTGCTAATTTTGTGTTAACATCACAATGTACATGTTGCAAATATTATATATTGTGGCATTTAACCAACTGAGCCACCCAGGCGCCCCGATATATTGTGGCATTTAAAATCACATATATTCTCTTTTGCTTATTTCTAAGTTCTACTGCAGAACATTCTTTTCCTCAATTTTTATATTGTTAGATTTGATGGTTAACAAATCTCTGGATATTTGAAAGTTACAGTTGTTGTTTTGTGTGTGTGTGTGTGTTTTTTTTTCATTTACTCTCTTTGTTATGTCATATTCTTTGAACCTTATTCTTTAAATTAATGCCTTTTAAAAGAAAATGGTAGGGGAAATTGACCAAAACATGTGTTGACCAATACATATATATTTAAAATTAACCACTTTTAATTAAGATGCTTTTCTTAATCTTTATAATGAGTAAATAAATTAGCCCTTAATACCCCATTTCCTTGAATTAGATAACAAACATATTAGTGTGTTTTTGTGCATTACAGATTGTTTTCCATTTATTAACTAATCTATACTATGTGCTCGTGTGCTATATAATTTAAATTTGTTAAAATCTCTGTGCTGTTAGAAATGTTTTGACTGCCATTTTGCTGTTAGGTTATGAACTGAATCACAAATACAAATTAAAACAATCCTGATGCTCTTTAGTTGCATACATTTTTTTCTTCAAATTTATCTGCTCTAAAAGCTCTAATGACACAAATACCCATAAAACAGGGCAATTGAGCTCAAGTGGAGACTTCATGTAGTCAATTAAGTGGGAATTTTTTTTTTTAAGCTTTCAAATATCCTTAAGCTGAGAATGTTTTATTAAAGGGGTTATTTTAGTTTTAGTGGTTGAAATATTTCTGGGCTTTTAAGGCATATTTGGTCCTTAAGGACTCCTTGGAGAGAATGAGTGACCTTTAACTTCAGAGCACTACATAAGAACACCATTGCTGTATTATCATAAAGCAAATTTAGAAACCAGATTTCTGAAAGGGCATGGAATTGGCATAATGGAAAAGGCCAAGTGTGAGTCATTGTGGAATTTTCCCATGTATTAAATAGAATGCAGATCAACTGGAGTGGGACCAATTTCCTCTTTTAGAAATCTGTAGCAAATTGAGCATGAGATTATGAAGATAGGATATTGTCATTGCAGAGGCACATACCAACCATACATAGAAGTTATTGGGAGTAACCCTTCTGCAGATGATAACAGGTCAGGGCTGATTGACGCCATTCTAAATATTTCCTAGCCTCCACTCAGTGACCAGTCAATGAAATAAAACATGGTTGATTGTCAAAGATAATAATTAAATCCCCTCCATGTGGATACCAGGTACACTGAGTTATAGGAAAACAATATGATACTTGTTTAATTTACCAATTTTTTTATTTTAATTTACCAATTTTTTTATTTACCAAAAAGAAAGAAAGAAAGAAAGAAAGAAAGAAAGAAAGAAAGAAAGAAAGAAAGAAAGGAAGAAAGAACTCATTGGCAATAATTTAACATCACTTAAAATACATAAAATGTAGCAGTACATAAACTAAAGGGTTGGTATAGCACAGATAAATAAGTTAATGTCTTGCCTTATCCTAAGGAACACATGTACACACAGAAGGTCAGAAATATCAGCCTCAAAAATGTCAGTCTCATTTCTAATGTGCCTACAGTTACAAAGATTGTGAAATATAAATTAAAAGCATAAGTGTGGTTACATTTGAAAATTGCTATATTTAAGTAGCTTACAAATAACATTTTATAACATTACCAGTTTTAAAATATTGATTCTTTGAATTTTATTAATGTGAGTAATCAAGGCTTCATATGCATAATATTACATATTTAGAATGGACTTAAAGAGAGTAGTGAGTCTAAGGAGTAAGAATTTGAACAAATGATTTCTAAGTGGCTTTAGACTTTTTTTAGTTATAACAAAATTGCTCAAGAGTTGATGAGAATTTTTTTTAATCAGATAAGGAAATATAAGTGAAAGTAAAGACAAATAAAATGTAGAGTATGATTTCATTAAATGTTTTCGCTTTGTATGTATTTAATGTATTTTATGTAGCTCAGTAGATAATTAAAAGACCAAGGAAGAAACCTATTCAAATCAGTTAGATCTTAATAGTTTTAAATGTACATTAACTGAATTAAGAAAAATCTTTAAATCCCATTTGATATATACATAGATGAATATATACACAACAAGGGTAACACTAACACAAATGAAGGAAGATCTATCTGTTAAACTCAAGAGAATTTAAGGCTGAATCTGAACACTGAAATATTTTTAATGCACATAGTTTTTTTGGCATTCTCACTCAATGCTTCTAATTTAATGCTATCACAAACAGATCTGCTATAAAATCTTCATGTGGCCTTAAGACTTACACAAGCATTTGTGTTTGCTGCGGTATCCAGCTGTGGGTTTGATGGGTCTAAGTACACTTAATTTAACTATGTATTACCAGATTATTCTACTGAAGAGTGATAAGTGATAAGTTTGTTTTTTTCAGCCACAGTAAAAAAAAAAGTCCTACTTTCCCACTTATAGGCCATATCAAATATTGTATTTTTCTCTAATTTTTGTCAGTTGGACAGGTGCATTTTAATTTAATTTCTTTATATCTTATTCATTACTGAGGCTATCATCTTTTCAAGTACTTGTTAGTCACTTATACTTTTCTCTTCAAAATGCTTATTGATTTCTTTTCTTTAAATTCACAGTCCTCCATTTTTATTCTGTTGTCAGGGCATAGTTCTTTTCATATTTGTGATAAAATCAGTCCCTTAATGGAGCAGACACTGACAAAAAAATTGTTGCAATCTGTATCTATTAATTTTTCTTATTATCTTTTTAAGCATAATTTGTTAGATTTTCACATATAGCATACTTTTCTGTATTTTTTTTTTAAGAAACTTCCAAACCCATGGTCACAAATACATTTTCCAAAATTTCTGGGTATTTTTGTCTTATTATTTTACACTGTTCTTCTAATATATCTAATGCATAATTTATATATTGTGAAGAAAAATATTATTCTTAATATTTTTAATATCTTAATTGAAATTCTGACATTTCTAATTAGGTGCTGATTTTTATTTGTAATATTGATCATTTGTACTTTATTAGTTTTTAGATTGACCTACTGTTACTTTACCTATGATATTTTTATTTCAGAGAAAAATAAAAAATCATTTGGCTTGTTGAGCCTTTCATTTTGTTTTATAGTTAATTAATTTATATTCCTACAATTAGATCTGTATTCTACACTTTTGTAGGATCTTATTCTTTTTTCTTTCTTTGTATATTCTTGATATTGAGAGCCTACTTTTAAAATGTCCCTCATTTTTAAGCACAATATAAGCATTCAAGGCTGTGAGTTTCCTTTGAGTTACCACTTTATCTAAATTCCCTCCAAAATTTCTATTTATTATTTTAGTGCTTTGTGCAGTATAAAATATTCAATAACTTTACATAATCACTTTTTGTGACATATTAAGTATCGGGGTGTGTGTTGTTGAGGCCTAAACTTCTCTTTCTTTTTGTAATTAAATTGTTTCTTTGATTTTTTTTAGACTTCTTAAAGTAAATTGTAAAATGTTAGCATTTTGTAGATATTCTATAAGCAACCAAGAATGTGTACTTTCTAAGTGTAGCATGTAGGATTCTACATATTTCTGTTAATTGAGATGGTAATTAATTGTGTAGATATTCCCTATACTTTTTGTTTTGCTATTATTTGAAGAAATATATTATAAAACTCTATCTTTTTGCTTTTTATATTTAGACTATATTAGCCTCATATAATTACAAATAAATATATATTTAATGTTATTGATTTTTTATTCTTGGCTTCTGATTTAATGTGTTTTTTATATATTCTTTTGCTAGTCAAGTTTTTGTTCAGTTTTTCCTCTCCATAACATAAATACATTTGAGTGTAATAGTCAAATATATCATATATATCTAGAAATGACTAAAGTTCCTATTGCTGAGTTCTACTAAGGAAATTTTTCTTTTTAAAATCAAATGACAATTTGTATATGTCTTACAAGTGTAGTCATAAACAACATGTGTTTTTTTTTTTTAAGAATTTATTTATTTGACAGAGAGAAACACAGACAGAGAGGGAACACAAGCAGGGAGAGTGAGAGAGGGGAAGCAGGCTTCCCGCGGAGCAGGGAGCCCGATGTGGGACTCGATCCCGGGTCTCCAGGATCATGACCTGAGCCGAAGGCAGTTGTTTAACCAACTGAGCCATCCAGGCACCCGGCATGTGTTTTTTTATTATTTTTGGAGTGCAGGAATTTTTATATGAAATCATCTTGTTCATTACAAAGTTCATAGCTTTTATATTTTTGCCAATTTTTTGTCAGTTTGCTTCATCAGCTTCTGGTAGAGATTGCTAAAACATTGTGCTCTTATTTAGTATGTTTTCTCACAGATGGAATGGTTTTGGTTTGGGTTTTCAGATTTTCTTGTTAAGTACATATCAATTCATGATATTTCATATTTGTGGTTTACTCCTTTCAGTATTGTATAGTGTCTTTCTGTCTTAGTCAAAGCCAAGAGGAAACAGATTATATGCTCTGACATCACTGAAAATAAATTTATTCACAAAGACAATGACAGAGAAAACCCAAGGGATAATGCAAGAACCCAGAGTCAGAAAAGGGCCTTAAGACATAGAAGATGATGAGAAGAAGTAGAATAGGCTGCCTAGAGAGGAGCATGCAGGAGGCAAAGCCCAGCAAAGCCCAGCATTTTCTCCTTAAGGTGATCACCTGGCTTCATTCTTCCTCCCTTCAATTTCCTCTTTGCCCAAAGTCAACCAGAAACCACTGTGATCGAAGGTCTTGCAGTTTCAACTCCTCTATCAGAGACTATGTTGGAGAAAGGTAGAGTCTCTCGAAGAGAGACTGAATCTGACCTTTCTGAGAACTTCCAGGTGGACTTTCCTGTCACAATTGTGACACTGGAAATATCAGGGTCCGTTGTAGTGATTCTATCTTTATTAATTATTTCTCTCAACTATATATTTTGCAACTAAGTAATTATGGAAAGCATTCATAGTTCTATCAAATCTCCTGTTAAATATACTAGAACCATAATGTGATCAATAACTTAACCTCCTTGAATCTCTCCTGGTGAACCAGACTCTCGTTTTTTCTGGTCTCCAGATATCAGTAAAAGTTTACAGTTAATAACTGATAACTCCTGGAAGATCTTACTAGTTTTTACCTACCCAGTACATCAGTGCAGATGCCTCTTGGGAAGGACTGGAGAAAGATTTATAGTATATACCTGAGGGTACACTAAAGAAAGCTTCCTAAAATAAATCAGGAATACTAATCAGTTGACTGTCTCTCAGTCTATGAATTGGTCTGTGAACTGAGGTATGAAAAGATTGTGTGAATCTCTACATCAGTGATTTCAGTTATATTTCTCTCCAGGTCTCCAGGAGACCTTAGTGTTATTCTTTTATATATATAAATACATAGAATCTTGGTAAGCTGCTCATTATTTCTTTTCTAGAAATCCTTTCTTGTTTGCTTTTTGTTTTTAGGCTTAGATTTTATTTTCTAACACTGGATGGCATTATTATGTTACGTTTATTAATAGACTTTAGCTGCTGATATATTTTATTTTATTATTTTATTTTATTCATCATGGTGAATTTACTTTTTAATCCCCATCCCAAATTTTCCCTATCCCTTCAACTACCTCCTCTCTGGTAACATCGGTTTTTCTCTATAGTTAAGAACATATTTCTTAGTGTTTTTTGTTTTGTTTTGTTTGTTTGTTTCTCTTTTTTTCTTCTTTGCTCATTTGTTTTGTTTCTTAAATTCCACATATAAGTGAGATCATATGGTATTTGTCTTTCTGATTTATTTTGCTTAGCATTATACTCCCTAGCTCATGTCATTGCAAACAGAATGGTTTCATTTCTTTTTATGACTGAATAGTATTCCTGTGTATGTGCATGTGTGTGTGTGCGTGTGTGTGTGTGTGTGTGTGTGTGTGTGTGTGTGTGTGTACACTACCTCTTCTTTATCCATTCGTTTAGCAATGGGCACTTGGGCTGCTTCCATAGTTTGCCTATTGTAAATATGTTGCAATAAACAGAGTGCACGTATCCCTTTGAATTAGAGTTTTTGTATTTTTTAATAAATACCCAGTAGAATGATTACTGGGTTGTGGAGTAGTTCTATTTTTAATTTTTTGAGGAACCTCCATACTATTTTCTACAGTGGCTACATCAGTTTGCATTTCCACCGACAGTGCCTGAGGGCTCCTCTTTCTCCACATCCTCAACAGCACTTACTATTTCTTATGTTGTTGATTTTATTCACTCTGAGAGGTATGAGGTGATATCCCATTGTAGTTTTCAATTGCAGTTTCCTGATGATGAGTGATATTAAGCATCTCTTCATATGTCTGTTGGCCATCTGTCTGTCTTGTTTGGAGAAATGTCTGTTCATGCCTTCTTGCCACTTTTCTATTGGATTATTTGGGGTTTTGGTGGTTTTTGTATTAATTCTTTATATATTTTCCATACTAACCCTTTATTGAATATGCTATTTGTAGATATCTTCTCCCATTCAGTAGGTTGTCTTTTAGTTTTACTAGTTTTTTTTTCATTTAGCCATTCAACAGATCCCTAAGAATCAAAATAATCACAATTCTCTGTTCTCATAATCTGTAATTATAATTAGACTCATCTCCTCTGTGAAGGGTAAGCAGCAATCCTACCTGGACTCTGCTCTCTGGGATCCAATTATTTCCACTAAGATTAGGACTAAAATTTCACTGAAGAATTACCTAATGTCATGTCTTGATGTAGTCTCCTACAACTACCATAAAGCTCCTCAGGGATGTTATTGCCTCTCTCGTTATCAAAAAATCTCTTAATGCTTTAGTGCAGACTATTCAGTAGGTCCTCTTGGAAGCTATGATTAAGGATATACAGAGGAACTTGCCTTAGAAAATCCATCTGTACATTTCCATTTCCCATTTCCCACTATAAATCTTCTTTTGGAGATCCTGGTATTTTAATTTGATAGTAGTAGGGCATTGGTTAGTCCAAACTCTTAGTAAGCAATGTAGAAGACCAGTGCTTATGTCTCTCTGTCAAGAATATGTTTGAATTAACCCTTGGTATGAAACTTAGAGCCAAAGGTGATAAAAGTGCACCTAAAGGTAAATCATCAGCTGAAGAAACATCCCCAAGGACTGTCATTGAAAGGATTTTATTTGAAAGTTGAAGAAAATGTTTAGTTTCAAGTTTCTCTTCCTTATTGATGTTTGCCCAAATGTCTCCATCTCAGGTTCTACTTTTCTTTTCATCCCCATCAGTGTCCTTACCTCAGTGTAAGATCATAAGGTTGAACACTAATCAATATTGCCATTCCACAGTCATACTCTAGGCTTGACCCTCAGCTTATCTGAATGCAGCTGCAGGATAAAGGATTCCTTCAGTGATGCCAAGGAGGACTTTCTGTCATATGTAGTTGTATATTTGTAGCTTTTAATTATGTTTTCCTCAATATAGACTTTTTAAACTCATCAGAAAAAAAAAAAGCAGAGGACATCTTAAAAATTGTTTTTGCCATAGTGACTAAGCTCATGCACATTCAATCCTTCTTATTATCTACTGTTCATTTCCCCTTTATCTCATTATGCCACCAGAACTAATTTGAATAACAATGTTGCCAACACATATGAATTGTTTGTGTTCCATCTCCTACCACTAGGAAGAAGGTTATCTCTAATGTCCTCAGATATATGTTCAATCCAATCCATGAAACCTATTTTTGAGTCTGTTTGCTGTGGCTGCTTCCCACACTCTGTATCAAGTAGCTTTCAAACCAGAGATAGAGTAACCACAACTAAAGGAGGAATTATTTGCAAAGGAAATGACTGCAAAAATGGAAGTGAGATGCAGAGTGAGGGTAATAACCTGAGACTTGCAGAAGAAGAGCTATTACTATATCTTGGCCTAATGGAGTAGAGAAAAGAATCAATGATAGGAAGTCAGAGGAAAGTGATACAGGGGAGACCACAAGGAAAGAGGTAATAATGCTGAGCTGAGAGAAACAGCTCAGGTCATACTTATAGAGAGAAGATGCAGGAAGAAACCCGTTGGCCAAACTAACCCCCATCTTTCCAGTATTTTGTATGGACTCACCATTAACCAAATCCAACTAGAGGACAAATGACACAGAAGTTTGATTGACGTGTACATGGTGTCCTACATAGGCAAGCGAAGTGTTGAGTGGAGAAACATAGACGGTGGGTATGGAGGGCCAAATGGAACACGTTCAACATTTCCTCTTATGCTTCTTATTATTAGGATTTCTTTAACAAATCATTTCCTTTAATATTTTTATTTTTTAATCTTTGATTTTCATTAAGTCTTTCTGTGTGCCTTTGCTTCAGGTTTCTTTTTAAAGTATCACATAATTTTTAAAACATCATGTAATTGTAATTCTAATCTGATCATCTTGAGTATTGAATATTACATGGCAAAATTAAGTGTCTTTACATTTATGGTAGTTACTAATTATATCAGTCACTTATTGCCATATAAAAAAGTCTATTAAACAAATAATGCAGTATTTCATTTATTTTGCTCATGCATCTGCAGGTCCTTTCAGCGTTTGCTGAAATAGCTGGGCTTAGCTAGAACCAATCAGTTAGAGTGGACTTATTTCTTGTATGTCTTATTGTCTTCTTAGAAAAAAGAGGTCTACCCAGATATGCTTCAGTTAGGGTGGTTTCAAAAGCTCCAGGATTAGGGAAATAAACTTCTCCCTATTGATGAAAATAAATACCAACCACCTGGTATTGTGTGGACAAGTTAGGGTAGAGAACTGGGGTAATAATGTGATTTATCAAAAGAACAATTTGTAATTAGAAAAAAAATAAAAAATAAAAATAGAATAATCTGTAATTAGGATCTATGCCTTCATTTTCTTGTTATCAGCCCTTTGATTTTTCTTTCTCTTACTGGTCTTTTGTGGGATTATTTTTTTTTTCCTTGAAATCCCTTTCATGGGGCATCTGGGTGGCTCACTTAGTTAAGCATCTGGCTTCCACTCAGGTCATGATCCCAAGGTCCTGCGCTGGAGTCCCATGTCAGGCTCTCTGCTCAGCAGGGTATCTGTTCCTCCCTCTGCCCAGTCCCCACCCCCACCCCCCCTTGTGCTCTCTCTCTCTCTCTCAAATAAATAAAATCTAAAAAAAAAAAAAAGGAAAGAAATCCCTTTCTTTTCCCATCACATTTTCAAAAATGTTATATTACTTTTATTTCATACCATTAATCTATAGATATACATGTCACCATAATATCTATACATATATATATGTAATAACATAACTATTATATATAGAAATATAGAGGGCAAAATTACATTATACATATTTACTGTATATATTATACTATATATATTATGATTTAAGGGTTTTAGTTTTACCACTTTTTTTTTTAAAGATTTTATCTATTTGACAGAGAAATACAGTCAGAGGGGGAACACAAGTAGAGGGAGTGAGCGAGGGAGAAGCAGGCTTCCTGCCGAGCAGAGAGCCCTATGTGGGACTCCATTCCCGGTCTCCAGGATCATGACCTGAGCTGTAGGCAGTTGCTTAACCAACTGAGCCACCCAGGCACCCCTAGTTTTATCACTTTTTAAAAAACACCATATTGGGAGGGACAAGATGGCGGAAGGCCAGGTGACCGCATTTCAGGGAGTTCCCTGAAGACAGCTGAATTCCAACAAAAAAAACCACTACAAGACCACCGTGAACACCCATGAAACCAGCCTGAAATGTGATATTTCCCACTTCTGGACCGCCACGAGAGACAAAGAACATCGACAAAAAGGTAGAAACAAATTGGAGGGTCTGGAGGCTTGCCCCCAGAGACAGGGGAGTGGGGGAGGAAGCCCACAGAGCTGA
>PITA01020206.1:0-35491 GCA_004023965.1 Spilogale gracilis
GGAGGGGGGGCAGGGTGGCGGGCGGGCTGTATCAGGTAGGCTGTGCTGAGGGGTGTTTGGAATGAGAAGGGCACTGTGGGCCTAGAAGCAGATTGCAGCAAAGGGCTGAGCTGTCGCCCAGACTCTGCCACAGGGAGTTTTCTGTGCCTTTGAAAGAAGAGGGAGGCTGGTGCTTGTAGCCCACCGTGGAGGGGAGGTGCTGGCCCTGCGTGTGAAGGAGCCGTCCTGGGAACGAGGACTCCCGGGTTGGCAGGAAGGCTGCCTGCATCCCTGGGGCAAGGCTGCTGGGGGCGGGGTGCTGCTGAGGCAGGGAGGCCCATGAACCTGCAAGGCCTACAGTGGCTGTCTGATGACTGGGGAGTGGGGGAGCCCTGAGTGTCTTTGGCGGTATTTTGAGTGAAACCGGTAGCTTTTGAAGATGGACAGGGGTGAGAAAGGGAGAACCTGGGGCGACCTCTAAGGTTTAAGCTTGCCCAGCTGGGGGCTGCTGTTTCCTGTCTGGGAGAGCAGCAGCTGGGGGAGGACCAGAGCCCTGTGTGGCCTGGAGCTCGCAGCCACCAGGGGGCCCAGCGTGGAGCCATCCGGGTGGGGGTGGGGCTGGCCTTAGGGTTGCTGGACAGGACCTTGAGGTTAGCAGCCTGGGGATGGTGTTGAGAACAAGGAGACTTGAGGATGGAGCCAGACTCGGCCGTGTAGGCATCGCGCCCACACGCGTCTTCACGTCCAGCACCGCCGGTGGAGGTCTGTCCAGAAGGGCCAGGCTCACCCCCTCCCCGCCCCGAGAAAACAAACTTTTCATTACATAGGGAAAAGTGAGTTTTATGGTACTGAGCACACGAATCAACTGCATGTGTGTAGAGACACACACTTACGTGTGAGCGATTTCTCGTTAAAGCACGGTCTGACGGCCAGTCAGCCCCTCGTGCTGGTGGCATTTTAACTTTGAACTTGTAATACAGAGGAGACGGCTTCCTGAATATCTCCCCCTGTGTTGTACTAGGGTATCAAGTACAAGGTCTTACAATCGCAACATCGACAGGAGTGGCTTCACGTACTCATGCCCGCACTGTGGAAAGACATTTCAAAAGCCCAGTCAGTTAACTCGGCACATTAGGATACACACAGGTATGAAATACCTTCGCTTCTGGGCGATTTATGGTGACGGCGTAGAGGAGAGAGCATGTGCCCTAGAGCTAGCCAGACCTGGGAGGGAACGTTGGCTCTTCTGTCCTTTGCTCTGTGACCTTGGGCTTCACTGTGAGATTGGGAGGGGGCAGTTGCACGCATGAGTATAGGTGATGTTCTGTCTGGACACAGAGGTTTGGGGTCTTGGGTTTGGGGGTGATGTATTTCTCTTTTTCTCCAGCAGATGTTCACACATGTGGAATTATATTTTGATCATTTTTCTCCCTCTGTAGGTGAAAGGCCATTTAAATGTAGTGAATGTGGGAAAGCTTTTAACCAGAAGGGGGCATTGCAGACTCACATGATTAAGCATACAGGTGAAAAACCCCACTCCTGTGCCTTCTGTCCTGCTGCCTTCTCTCAGAAGGGGAATCTCCAGTCCCACGTGCAGAGAGTCCACTCCGAGGTAAACGTTGCCCTCGGGCCTGTGTGCTGCCCACGGGGCCGCGGTGGGCGGCTCTGCCGCTCATGAGTGAGCCCGAGGATGGCTCGTCTGGTTTTGAAATACAGATTGACAGTTTGTGCTGAGCAGACTTTGTTTTAAACGAGGCAGCAAGCAAATATATGGAGCTCTGTATGGACACCTTTTGGGCTTATATATGGGAGAAATATAAAATATTAGCTTTTTGTGGTCTTACGGATGCAGTTATAGCTTTGATGAATAAATGTTTAAAAATAATCGTGATACCTTTGTTAGTTACGATCCACTGATCTGACTGTTAACGTTTCATGCCTTTAGCAAACTTGAAACACAGGCAACATCAAGTCTGAGAAATTGAGAGACCAGAAATAAATTGAGAGGGGAAAAAAAGTATTTTTCCTCTTACTGTTATCATTGCTAAACTCACCCATGGCCTCATTCACGTCCGTTATCAGCCAGAGCCCTGGGCTGTCTGTTTCCCTCCACGCGAACTACTTCAGTGAGACTGATGCTCACCATTTCTTGTCTGCAGAGCACACTGATTCGTAAAACGGCTGGGAGTATTTCTCTTAAGCAGGTTAACCTTTGCTCTTTCCTGATTTGTTGTTTTATTTATAGTCTAACTGTAGAATAGGAATTAACTGTTTAGGCAACAGTCTTTTATCATAGATCATTTTATTTTATGTAAGTGTTTTGCAAAATGAAGACTCATATTCTTAAAAGTAAATGTGTATCTTTTTGTTTTTTTCCTTAATGCCTTCAGTATCACTGAAAGAAAAAAAAAACCCTGCACCTTTCACATAGTTTATAAATGTATTCAGCCTTCCATATATGATTAGTTGCTTTTTAGAACTAAGTTTTATCTTTGAACACCAGACACATGAGGAGGAACACGTAAATATTAGTAAGGCAGTGGTAATGTGGAGTGAGGTTTCCTCCAGCTGTCAAAAGAGTAGACGTGGCGAGTACCAGTTATTGTGGGAAGCTGCCTCTGTGTGCAGACGATTGCTTTGGGATGGCCGTTTACTTGCCTGGCATCCAGAGACCTCACTGGGCCCCCGAGCAGCCCCATGAGATGCCTACCTGTGCTCCTGAGGTCAGGAAACCGCTCCAGGAGGTTGGGGCCTCACCCAGCTCCTGGCCTGCGTGCCCCTGGGACCTGTTCTGGGGCAGGTGGATGTGTTCCAGAAATGATTTCTAAGGCTTGGTTTGTAAATATTATCCAGCCCTGTGATGAACCAAAAGCCTTAAATTTGGTTCTTAACAAGGTGCTGGAAATGGAACAGAATATCCATGTTTAGAGAAGTCCCGTCTGTTTTCAAGCCAGCCTTCATAATTATAAGAATAACTACAACTAAGCTTGAATAATGGCGAATGAATCAGTCCAACATTTTCTGTGTGCCTGGAGGTTCCACTTCGTTTCCGTCCACCCCTGTTGGCTTTATCATAGTCGTACAAATAGTTGCTGATAGGGAATATGGACTTGGTGATGAATGCCCTCATAGTGTGCGGCCCTCCTTCCCGGCGTGTAGCTTGTAGTGTGCTTCTCACACCTGTGTTACACTGTGCATAGTAACCACTGAAGGAGTTGGGATGTAAGTCAGGCATCTTACTTTCACCAAATTACAATAGCCGAACTATCTCTTCTTACTTCTGAACCTGTTCTGATTTATAGAAAAGACTGAAATTTCCATTGATTTCACACTTAGAAGGTGGATTCAGGAGATGGGTCATTGGTTTAGAGTTATCCAGTTTGAAAGAAGAACTAATGCTAAATGGTTACATTGTTTCTGTCATTTATAATGGAATGGTAAATTATGATTTGCTGTAATTTAAATATTTTTATTTAAAGTTAATTGTAAAAAATTGTTTCTTCTCTTTTGTTCTTTAAGGTCAAGAATGGCCCTACCTATAATTGTACAGAATGTAGTTGTGTATTTAAAAGTCTAGGTAGCTTGAACACTCACATCAGCAAGATGCACATGGGCGGACCACAGAATCCAGCGGGTTCCACGGAGACCGCTCACGTTTTAACGGTGAGTCCCACGAGCTGCCGGATAGGGGGATAACGTTTCACCAAGATCGGTTATCTTAACAGTGACCTTTCAAATGGAATATTATTTAGAATATTATTTGGTACCACAAAGGTGCTGTGAAAGTTTTCTATAAGGAGGTGAGGGTACTTTCTTATTTTTTTAATTAGTGAAAGAAAACCAATCTTTTTAAACTTTAGGATAGTACCAGCTGATCCTGATTTATGGACTGTCATCTGAACCAATGGAAATCACACAAAATGTAATGATTAATTTATGAGACTGTAATTCCAGCAGTGCTGTTGATGATCACTGTTGAATATTCTTTATCCTCGTGCGATGACCTAAGAATCGGTTATCCTTCTAAAATAATATTTCTCCACATCTAACGGGACGGTGGTAACTTTTTCCCGAGGCTGTGGCCTTTTGGGAAACTAAACTGTAAAATTGTGCAACACACACTCCCGCGCTTGTGTTCGGGTTCTGGTGGGGGTCGGGAGCTCAGCCTCGGTGTGTCACCGCCCCTCCCCTCGCGGCTGCTGGGAAGGGGCCGCGTCTCAGCGTGGAGCAGTGGACCACGCGTTCGCCTGCGCCCGTGAGCTGCCTGGCGGGTTGTGGTGGTGTCGGCACCTGCCCCGGCCAGCGTGGAAACTCCCTGATGCTCGCGAGGCATTGCGTTCGCATTTACAGTGTGTGTTGGGTTCTCTTTTCTCGCAATAGTGGCCGCTTAGGGCAGTTCCTCACTTTACACCTGAGCAGGAATCCCTGAGCCTTAGGCCGTCTGTGTTGTGTGTCCTGTGTCCGCCTTCATACATCACACATCACACAAGACGGTCTGAGTTTTCCGCGCAGCGTTTCAGACGCCTCAGGGTCTGGGCATCAGTTTGGCCACAGTGGCTTCTCTCTTATTTTCTGTAGTTTGTATCCCTTTACCGGACAGGTAGGGAGGTGAGGCCTGTGAGTTCACACCCCCACCTCGAGCTGATCGTGTCTCCTGTCACTTAGGAAATCTTTGAGACACACAGTGGGACAGTTCGTTGAATATGTTCCTTTAAAAGCCTATATTGTGCTTCATGTAAAAATCAGTGAGGCATTTTATTTAAAATTTGTGTTTGGGATATTGTTAGATTTTAATGCTCATAAGGAAGATGGGCCTATTCCTTTTTTTCCCTTTCTTTTAAATTGAAGTACAAATTAGCGTACTTCGTATGTTTTCAATGACCATGCTGCTGCGTTCCAGGCCACGCTGTTTCAGGCGTTACCTCTCCAGCAGACGGAAGTCCACGTCACGTCTGCGTCGAGCCAGCAGAACTCCCAGGCCGTGACCGACGTGATCCAGCAGCTGCTGGAGCTGTCCGAGCCGGGGCCGGCGGAGTCCAGCCAGCCGCCGCAGCCCGGCCAGCAGCTCAGCATCACCGTGGGTATCAACCAGGACATCCTGCAGGTGAGGCACAGCTTCCCGCTCCGGCCAGTGCTTGCCGCGGCCCGGTGTCCTTCCTGGAAAGTGAATGCGCAGGGCTGCTCCAAGCACAGGAGCCCTCACTGAATACGTGTCCTCACTGAAGAAGTTCTGTTGGAACAGAGTGCGCTCACGGACAGTGCACAATTCCGAACAGTTATCGATACATTTAAAAAAGGTTTAAAAGTTAACTTTCTGTCTAAATGATTTCCTTGAGAAGAATAGGCTTTCAGAACTTCCTTATACCTCCGTGAACTGTTGGAAAGAGTCAGTCCGTCTCTCTTAGCAGCATGTGGCCGGGCTGTACCCGTGTGGGAGAGGAGGAGAAGGAAATGGGGCAGGGCACACTTTCCTCATTCTGTTGTGTTGGTCCAGCTTTAGCTGCACAGCTTTCATTAGCAAACAGAGCTGTCCTGCCTTCTCCTCCCTATTTAGCGATCATTGTAAAAAGTAGTGTGTCCCCTTTCTGTACCTTTGGGGTAACAATTCGGTGTAGAGTCTCAGGGTGCATGACAGATAGCCGAGGTCTTACGGGTGAGCCCACCGTAACTTCACACAGTGACTCCCAGACTAGTTTAGAGATGACCACAGCGGTCTAAGGTCACATTTCTAAATGTCTAATCCTTTAATTTGCTATACCGTATTTTGGGTGGAGGTGAGCTGTCAGTTTTCAGAAGGGACATTTCAGCTTCAAAGAGCTGAAAGTCTAGCTTGTAAGTGATGGTTGGCAGTGCAGATTTTATAGCGAGTAGGGCAGAGTTAGACCTCTGGGCAAAGCCTTGTTGCATCTTTGTAATTGATTTTGGAAGGCCGCCCTGGGCCTCCCACCTCCTAACCTGTTAGTTCTGTTCTGTCTCAGCAAGCCTTAGAAAACAGTGGGCTGTCTTCAATTCCAGCTGCCGCGCATGCTCACGACACCAGCCACGCCAGGACGCCGTCCGCGCAGGTGCCAAGCCCGGAGGCTCCTCACGCCCCGCGTGAGCAGGCCCAGCCCACAGACGCAGAGCAGGACAAAGAGCAAGAAAGCCCAGAGAAGCTGGATAAAAAAGAGAAAAAAATCATAAAGAAAAAATCACCATTTCTACCTGGTAATTTGGATATGCTTTAGTGTTTACACGTTTTAGAGGGCGTATTGCTTAGTTTTTCTTTCGATATGGCGATATATTTGTTGAATGTTCGGACAGTACCGACCTGTTTGTTTGATATTTAAAAGCCTCGATGGTCGTGAACTTCGGGCTGCTCTTGACCCTGTGATCAGTGTCTCCTCCTGACCGCTCCCGGGCTCGTCACCGGTCATCTTGGCTGCTTCTCCCTGCAGCCGCGCTCTGGCCCCTTTTGTCCCCTCCTTTGCCACCGCACTGCCATCTCCGGACTCGTAAGCGCGGCTCCTGGGCTGGACTGTCCACGGCTCCCCCCGTGCTCCCCTCCAGCTCCGTGGGGTCTCTGACTCTCCGTAACCCACTGCATGTGCACAGCCAGCCTGCTCCTGGGCTTCGGGATGCAAGGCGACGTCACTGTGAGGCTGGACTCCTGCGCTCTTCGTACAGACATGCATCTCAATGGCCATCCTTCCCACAGGCTGTCTGTGCTGGGAGCGTCTCCTTCCTCCCCTCTCTCCCGCTGTCTCAGAGAGCTCTGGAGGTCATTGAACAAGGGCAGCGCCTGGAGGAGGCTCTGGGCCCTGCCCTTCCTCTTCTGGGCGCTTGCAGCACTGGGACTGTTTCTGACCCTGTAGTCCCTGCGGGGACCGTTGTATGGCTAAATATATTCTCCTCGTCTCTGAATGCCCCGTGGGCTGAAGCGTTTGGTTCTTGTATGGGGCAGGGCATCACCAAAACTTCCCTGAATGAAGTAGGTTTCTGTCTTTTGGGCAAGCGTGTTTCTCTAGGAATGTTTTCCTAGTGACTGTGACCATTCTGCTTCTCCCAGGTGCCTTGGGGATTGAAGGCTTTCTTGTTGCAAAGTGTGGAATGACGAATACTCTCATCTGTGTGAACACTTCCTTCTGAGCTTGTCTTTTCTCAGTGTTGACATATGGTTGTGAGACCCTTGTTTCCGCCCAGTGAACATGGCAGTTCTGCTCCCCCTCCTCCCTTGACCTGCCCCCTCATCTCCAAGGGAAACACAGGACGATGGGATCAAAGCAGTTTATCATCCAGGGATTCCTGGTATCCAGAGAGAAAAGAAGGGGAAAAGCATCCCTTCCAAATGTTGTTTTCACTCTCCGAAGCCCTCTACGTTATAAGTTACCTCGCAGTGTTTTTGAGTATCTGCTTCTCATGCACCCGTCATGTGATGGAAATTCCCAGCCTGGGAAGCGTCTTCTGTGCGTGAGCGCTGTCTGTAGTTACTGGGCTAGAACCTTCGAAGGCGTTCTCACGGGGCTGTTTACAGCACAGGCTTCTTGAGATGAAAGGCCAGCCTTGACTTCTGCAGAACCCTGAGCAGGAGTGGCCCCATGGACGGAGGGAGGCACATTCCATCCTGGGCCGCTGCTGCGTTCTCTCATGCCCCGAGTGTCAGGTGGCGGTTTCGGGTGCGATTACTGTTAACACACACATGATTTTGCTGTGGAGCGTGCAGAGGTTGTGTCCGCGAGTTTTTGAAATGACTGAGTAAACTGAATACATGCACAGATTACTGAGCACGTTTGTGCGGTTGTCGTGAATTTTAGATTAAATGGGATCCTTGGTACGAGTTCAGAGCCAGCATTTGTTTTCTTAGTGATCCCTCACGTGTCATGAGAGGATTACCGGGCTGTGTTTCTATAGAAAGAGATTTCTTCTGATTAAAACTTTTCAGGAAGCAGGACACATTGAATGTAGGGACTCTTTCTGGAACTAGCTGTGCAGGGGGAGTTGAGGCTGTCCGGGGCGCTGAGGAGACTGTGAGCATGTCCCAGGTCGCCCACACGCTGCCACTGAAGCCGCTGTGCCCTGACTTCAGTGGGGGAGAGGGTTTTTAGAATTGGTTTTGTTATTTTAAGAGGTACTTTGTATATTAATTCAAAATTCAACAAGTGCTATTATATTTATCGTATAATTTGTGACATATAAATCATCATTAAAACTTCGTGAAGTTTGAAATTTATTGCGGTAAAGTATTGGCTGTCTGGGAATCACGAGGAAAGGTGTTTTGGAAAGCTGGTGACTCCATCCTCTACATCCTCTAAGGGTGACAGTAGTATCGCCGTTCTGGGTGGAGATCTTCAGGCCACAGAGAATTTACCCTCTTAGACAGAGTGTGAGCGGTTCTGTGCCGTGATAGGCCGGCATCCCCGTGGCCTGCTGCAAGGCGTGGGCTCTCGTGAAGCGGCCTTGGAAACGATGCTCGCTGCCCCTCGAGTCTTGGCTGCAGGCCTGTGTACCAGCCCTCCTCCTGCTTGCTGACTGCCGCTGGTGACCTGGGGGTGTCCGGGGCTGTGGTCGGCCAGGACCTTAATCACGGCGAAAGAATTAAGCGTAAAGTCATTCTTGGTAAGAACCTTCGCAACCAGTGTGCTTTTTTCTAAAAATAGCATGCATGAACATGCTGGGATTTTTATGCCTATTTTGAATAATTCAAGAGACTGATATTTTCTTTTTATTCCTGCTTTTCTTTCTCTTTGGAGGATCTGTGTTATGAATAAAGGTTTCTGTTTCATAGTTCGGGTACATTACTTGTTATTTTGTATTATTTTATGCTTTTGTATCGTATAGTATAGAAAACTTTAAAAAGAGTTGCATTCATTTGGGCATAGTTGGATTAAGTTTGAAAATTCCATGATTCATCTCATTTGTATACAGTTCTTTGATAGTAAGATATTCAGAGCTTATGAGATTTTCTTTAGGTTTTCTTTTGAATTGTCATTTATAACTAAGTATAAATATTATTTTTACTTAAGACCTTTAGTTTTGCTTGGTGGTAACTTGGGTTGGCCCTGGGGGCCCATGAGGACTAAATAGACCCAGTGCAGGTGCTGGAAGGACAGCTGGCTCCCAGGGGCTGATGGGCCGTGCGGGGGGCAACACACAGCGGAGACAGCGGTGAAAGGCCACAGAGGCCCGTTGTTACTTAAAGATGTGTCCTGAGTTTCGAGAAATCGGTGGGCCACAGTGAGGAAGTAAGAGCCTTACAACGTTGGAGGGACAAGAACCAAGTACTCCTGGAGATGGAGAGAAGCGCGAGTGTTCGGTGAGAGTCATGTGAGGCAGGGGGGCATTCTCCTTCAAAGATCACTGTAACAATTTCATTTTGTGTATTTTTCTATAGTAACCATTATTTTAAAAACTCCTAGTATTAAATTCTATTGATATAGGTCTCACATTTTATGCAAATCGAACGATAACGGTGTGTTTGGTTGTAGTCACACACATACACGACACCATCGCCACGCGGGTCCCGCGAGCACTAGAGAAAGACCCTGTGAGCCGTCTCAGCCTGTCCAAGGGGCCTGGAGAGTCATGTGCTGTCTCCACTGGGATCCTTCCTTGTCTGTACTGATTTGTTGAAGTCCTGTATATAGTCTGGATCTTATTTCTTTGTTCATTTATGTGTTTCAAAGTATCTTTTCCAGAAACAGCTTATCTTTTCACTCTCCTTAAGATGTCTTTTGATTAATAGATGAATAGAGATTTTTACTTCAATGAAGTTGTCTTGATGGGATAACTGTTTTGTGTGAAAATCTTTGTAAAGGTCAGAAAGATTTTACCTTCTTAGACCAGGGCGTGATCTTCATAACTTAGCCTTTTCTTGATGATTCAGAGTCGTCATTACGAATTTCATTATCGTGCTCTGCTCTGGTTGCCTTTCTGTTCTTTTCCTTTCGTCTTTTTATTTATAGTTTGTGTGTTCTGTGTTTTGTGTAAGAAATTTCTCCTTTACCCACACTGAATTCTCCAGTATTTTTTTTTTTTTTTAAGTAAATGATGGGACTTGAACTCACGACCCTGAGATCAAGACCTGAGCTGAGATCAAGAGTCGGATGCTTAACTGACTGAGCCATCCAGGCGCCCCTGAATTCTCCCATATTTTCTAACGAAAGTGTTGGAACTTTGCTTTCACATTTAATCCATTAATTTATTTGGACTTTATTTTTATGTATGAGAGGTGGGATTGAAATCCTACTTATCCCTGTGTGGTAACTAGTTGTCTAGGACCGTGTATTGGAACATCTGTCTATCTGATATGTCATATCAGGTTTGTTAGAGATCTGGTTTCGGTCTGTCGGTGACAGACTCTGGGCTTTTAGTTGTGCCCCCTCATCTGTCTGTGTGGATATCGCCGTCTCCATTACTAAAATAGCTTATGAAATCTGTAAAGTGAGTCTTTACTTTTTATTCTCTTTTGGATTATCTTGGTCTTTCGTTTGACAAAATTGATATCTTTAAGATACAGTGTTTTTTATGTCCATGAACATATTTCTTTTCCTGTTGGTGTCTTTTGTTATGTAAAGCTCTTGCAAGTCTTCTCAGATTTATTCTTTTACCTTATCTTTTTGTTGCTGTAAACTCTTTTTGTATTGCAGTTTTTGTTTGTTATAGGTATAGAGAAAGGTAATAGGCTTTTGTATATTGATCATGAATCCAGCAACCAATTAACTTCTGTTGTTAATTGTAGCAATTTGTCTGGGGATTATGTTGGGTTTTCCATGTAGGTACTATAATGTATATGAATAATGATATTTTTCTTGGTACATTGGCTTGTACCCCTGCCACAGTGTGTGTAGACGTAGAGTGGTCCGCTTCTGTCCTGACTTTGGTTCTAGTGTTTCACGGTGGAATTTGGCTTTTTACCCTTGGCTTTTCGTAGAACCTGTCAGAGTTGGGAGGCTGCCTTTCATTGTTGGTTTACTAAGGTTTTTTGTTTTCTTCCTCATGTTGAATATTATCAAATGTCCTTTCTTTCTCTTTCGCTATGATCATATGTTTTGTATTTTAATCTCTGAAGTGGTAAATCTCAGTAATTGATTGATTACTGGGAAGCAGACCATGTCTTCTGGGCCTCCATGTTACTCTGGCTTCTCTCTCTTCCCCTTTCCTCTCCCTCTCTTCTTTTCCTTTTAGTTTTTCCTTATGACACATTTTTTTTAAAAGATTTTATGTATTTATTTGACAGAGAGAGATCACAAGTAGGCAGAGAGGCAGGCAGAGAGAGAGGAGGAAGCAGGCTCCCTGTCTAGCAGAGAGCCCGATGCGGGCCTCAATCCCATGACCCTGAGGTCATGACCTGAGCCGAAGGCAGAGGCTTTAACCCACTGAGCCACCCAGGTGCCCTTTATGACACATTTTTGAATTTGCTTGGCCAATATTCTTTTTCTCAATTGCACTTAATAAAATATACTTTTTTTATTAAAAAATGATAATACCACATCTGTATCTTTGGGATAAATACCTAGTAAGTGCAATTACAGGGTTATAGGGTAGTCATATGTACCCCGGTGTTCATAGCACCAGTGGCCACAATCGCCAAACTGTGGAAAGAGCCACGGTGCCCTTCAACAGACGAATGGATAAAGAAGATATGGTCCATATATACAATGGAATATTACGCCTCCATCAGAAAGGATGAATACCCATGGATGGGATTGGAGGAGATTATGCTGAGTGAAATAAGCCAAGCAGAGAAAGTCAAGTATCACATGGTTTCACTTACTTATGGAGCATAAGGAGTAATACGGAAGACAGTAGGAGAAGGAAAGGAAATGTGAACTGGGGTAAATCAGAGAGGGAGATGAACCCTGAGAGACTGTGGACTCTGAGAAACACACTGAGGGTTTGGGAAGGGAGGGGGTGGGGGGATGGGAGAGCCTGGTGGTGGGTACCGAGGGCACGAATTGCATGGAGCACTGGGTGTGGGGCATAAACAATGGATCTTGGAACACTGAAAAAATGAAATAAAATAAATAATTAAAGAAATGAATAACACCAGTACTTACTTTTAAATCAGTTAAATTATAAAACCATTCTCTTTTATAGAATGTACACTGATATAAAGCCATGAAATGCTATCTAGAAAACATTACTTTTGGTTATTGTATTACCCTCATACTTCTACAGCATTTTTATGTGTGACAATTTGAGTTGGCATGTCAACAACTTTTGTTGTCATTTACTGTATTTAGGGAGAAACCTACCCATTTTATAGAAAAGTCATCATGCGTATCTCACAGGAAGCTCAAAGTGGTGTTAAAAAGATTGGTGTGAATGGCCCAGAAAAGTTCCGTTTATCCGCCATTAACTGAGCTCCCTGGCCGGCATAGGGAGAGCAGCTGTGATGGCTTTGCCCTCTGGAGGGACACCTTTGCATCATCTTTAAAAAGTTCCACATCAGGGGCGCCTGGGTGGCTCAGTTGGTTAAGCGACTGCCTTCGGCTCAGGTCATGATCCCGAAGACCCAGGATCGAGCCCCACATCGGGCTCCCTGCTCGGCAGGAAGCCTGCTTCTCCCTCTCTCACTCCCCCTGCTTGTGTTCCCTCTCTCGCTGTGTTTCTCTCTGCCAAATAAATAAAATCTTAAAAAAAAAGTTGCACATCAGTCTTCTGGAGCGCTTTCCAAAACTTCCGAGTAGTTTCTGGAGCTGCCTGGGAGGGTAGGTGTTCTTGTTGAAGACCCAACACTTTGGGGTCCCTTCCAAGGTCTCTGCACCCACGGGCGAAGCCAGCACGGCGTGCCTCTGTCCCATCAGAAGTGCATTCTGAAGGTGCTGGGAACCGCACAGGGGCTCTGTATGTAGGAACAGAGTCAGTGGACCCACTGGTCCATCTTTGCCTCCCTAGAGCTGTAGCAGCGTTGGGAGGGTGAGAGAGCACGTCTTCTGTGCAGTGGAGTCCGGATACTGGGCCGCTCCGCCCCTGCTTGCTCTGCCAAGGCTCGTTCTGCCGACCGTTCGTGGGAAGGCAAAGTAACTGCTCTCTGAAGCGGCAGGCGGTTGCTTCTTCCCAGAGCAGCGCTTCCAGAGCTGCCTGAAGCAGAGGCGTGACCGTATGTAGTAGGGACAAGGAGGCCCGTGTCTTACTTTGCCTGTCATCTGCTCGATGAGAGGCATGAACTCCTGGAAGTCTTCTTGGTCCGTCTTGGAGTGAGTGCTCTGAAGTATTTGGGGCGAACAGACCTTCTCCTAGGCCAGTAATTATGGAATGGAGGAAAGTGGGAACTCCGCGTCCGAGTGACCCTTCCTAAGGGACAGAGCTGGCAAGAGTGTCTGTGAGCAGGCCCGCTAACCTTTGGAACCGACACATCGTTTCTCATTGTGTCGCAGGAAGCTTTGTGGGTCCCATTGGCACATCCAACAGTGTGCCTTCCTTCTGCTGGAGACGCTTGCCCTTCTTCATCTTGCGCCAACTCGGTTTTTCTCAGAGAATTTTAAACTTCTCCATGAGCAGCAGTTAGGAGATGCCTCACTGAATGCTTGCTTCCTTTCTGGGGGGCATTCCCTGTTAACAGGCTGCACTCCGGCCGCCTCCAGGTGCGGTTGGAGCTGCTTCCTAAGGACTGCGCACCATCCGCAGGTGCTCAAAGCGCTAGTTAATCACGTACTCTATTCAGAATATCCCGGTGAAAAGATTCCTTTGTTTGTTGGGAGAATCGACAAATCTAGAAAGCATGTAAGCAGTTCTGCTCTGTGCTTTTGCACCAGAAGGCCCCAGACGCCGTGACCCAGCACGGCCATCAGTACGTAAGGACGTTGGGTTCAACAGTGAAAACTGTCTAGCAAAAGTTTCGAAGAACTCGGGTCTCCGCCAAGACCTGTCTGCAGAACACGGGCTCTGGAAACACCATCTGAGAAGGGAGCACCAGGAGATGCTGGAGGGTTTTATTGCCACCCCGACTTCAGAAAGTATGTAGCCCCCTGCTTTCGGCATTCGACGGCAACTCAGCCGCAGAACCGCAGTGACTCTGGGGAAACTGGGACATCCCCAGCAGTGACATCAGCTGTTGTGTATTCTCTGCAGACGTGGCTCCCTCGTCCTCCTCGTATCCAGACTTGGTGCTCTCCATCAGAAGTCGGTTTTTTGTAACAGTGGGCACGATGGCCTCCGTGTTCATTTCTGCTGCCCTGAGAGCACTGTAGGCAGTTGGGAAATGTGCAGTGATCCTAAAACCCAGTAGTGTTGGCGGAGACGCTGTCCCCGTCATGAGTGAGGAGCCTCGACCTGCCGCCAGCACCCTTGCTTCAGGACTTGCTGTTGCCTCTCTCCATTCTTAACTTAGTGCAGCCAGCTCATTTGTGGCTCAGAGAATCTAGCCAGGAAGTCAGTAGCGTGCCTCCGATCCGTGCAGAGAAACCAGGCGACCGTGGGACCTGACGCAGTCTAGCAGACTCCTGTTAACCACGCCGCTTTGTGTACGATTTCAAGGGAGTGGTGGTGTGGTTCTTCCTCCACAACATCTGTTGGCAGATGACCCATGAGCCCTGTCACTGGTTGTGCCGGGGACATTCGCCCACCCACTTGAAGGCACTGACAGGTCACTGCCGAGTGTGGACGCCGGTTTGTGAGACGTGGTGGCACAACTCCACGGGTGCAGGGTGCCCGCTGTGAGCTTTCGTTGGCGTGTTCCTGCCGCCTCCCCCGCTGTGCGCAGCTCACAGCGGGATCTGGCCGCCGAGGCCATGGCCTTGAGGGTTCCCGGGGCAGGCCTCCCCCCAGGGTTTCTGCCCGCTGCTGATGGAACGCCAACAGCAGCAACAGCCCAGACTTAGCCATGTGGGGAGATATCGTGTGGCAAGGGGTAAGGGAAGACGTGCGCTGCTTTACTTCATTCGAGGGTCTGTCTCTCTGGAGCTCCAGCATCTGAGCCCGCATCCCAGGAACTGAGCGTCTCCCTCATTAGCTGTTGCTGAACAGCAGTTAGGTCTGAGTATTTGTTGTAACGGGGTGTTTTGCTGCTTGAAGGCAGAAGAACAACGTTCTGTGACTGTCATTGTCTATCCCCTGGCCTGGAGCTTCTAGAAGCACCTGCAGCTTCTGGGGAAGTCCCTAGTTGCTGGAAGTCAGCCAGGACCCTGTGTCGGTGTCCTGGGATGTGGCCCCAGTAGAGCCTGTCCATCCACCCCTCCTGCTGAACTTGGGGTTCTCTGAGTACAGGGGGTGCCCCTGGTCCCACCGCCCGGTCCACCGGCGTCTTCCTGTTGCTCAGTCCTGCCTCCCGCCTGCAGGGCCCGGGTCCCGTGTCTCCCTCAGTCTGCTCCACGGCCACAGCTGACGGCAGAGATGGAACTGCTGTGTCCCCAGGAGCCCGACTGAAGAGTGAGGAGGACACACCTCAGACACATTTGTCTCTTCCTGCTGCAAATCTCTCGCGGCAGGAAGGTCTTCCAGCATCTCTCCCTGTCCGCTTCGAGCTCTGACTTGCCGTTCCGCGCCTGCCATCTCGCACTCTGGCCGTCGTGAGCTTTAAGTTTCCGGAACGTCATACCTGGCTTTTGCTGCTTTGCCTGGTAGAAGCACCTCAGTCCAGCTGTCTTTCCAACACAGGGTTTGGGTGGTTTTTTTTTTGCTTAAGATTTTATTTGTTTATTTTAAAGCGATTTCTTCACCTAGTATGGGTCTCAAACTCAGAGATCAGGAGTCACATGCTCTTCCAACTGAGTCATTCAGGCGCCCCTCGAGTGCAGGTGTTCTTAAGTGTTCTTAGCCCATGGCACGAGCCTGCACATATATATTATTATATATTCTGTATTATATTGGTTTTTACCTGGATGGGGGCATATTGTGTATGTATGTCTTTCTCGCAGTTAACTTTTTTCCTACCTGATACCTTATTTTACGGAATGTCTAGGGATTGTCCCCTTTTATGGATAAGTAATATATAGGTTATTTGCCGTCTTGCTAATACAAACAATTATAAATTTATATAAAACCCCTTTGACTCTGAATACTTTCGTGTGTATCTCCTACTGATAGACTATTTTAGATAATCATAAGACAGTCATCAACATCGGGGTGTTAAAATTGATCCAGTCCATAGATCTATTCAGATTTCATTATTTGTATCACTTGTATACTTGATAACAAAGGAAGAAAATTCGCGCATACTTAAGACATCGTTGTAGATTTTGCTGATTTTCCTTGTGTGCAGTTGTGTTCGCTCACACTCTGGACAGCACTGTGGCGAGTGCCTGTTAGCGCATGGCCTTTGGAACGGGTTGTCATCCAAATGGGGATCTTTTTTACTCATCGATAGGTTAAAAATGGTTTCTTATTGTAGTTTAAATTTCATTTCTCCTATAAGGAGTCAGAGGTTGGGCAGCTTTTCATGTTAAAGAGCCAGCTGCCTTGTTCTGTTTGGCTGACTCTTGACTTTTATTCGCTGTAATATGTGAAGGATGACAGTATTCTGAGAGCATATATTCTCTTCTGATTTGTCTCTTTGAGTTAAAAGGGAGGAATGTTTTGGTTTTCCATAGACAAATTTGTTAGTGCTTCATGGATTTCGGACTTGTATGATAGACTTTGACACCGACGTCATGGGAAGTAACCTCTTTTATCCAGTCCTTTCCGACTTTCATATTTTAAACTAAATCTTCGACTCAGTTTTATTTTTTGTCTGCACATAGACACCCCGCTGTCCACACACCATACCCCCACACCGTTCTTGACCCCCGCCACCCTTTACGGGTCTCGTCTGGACTGTGTGCTGGGCTCGAGTCTGTGTTTTCACTCATGTGTTGTGACACCTCTCTAGTATGCCTTTGTAGCTAGCAGGCCTTGTCGTCCCCAGTTGCACTGTTTTCAAAGTGTGTTTGTGACGATTTTCACATACTGACTTTTTCATGTTTATTTTAGAATTGTCTGCTGAAGTTCCAGAGCTTTAGTTTTTAAAAAAAATCCTGTTGGTATTTGCATATAAGTGATTTAACCAGTGAAAATTGATGTCTTTACAACTTTTAGCCTTTGTACCAAGGAATCCATTTATTCAGAACTTTCCGTTATCTTTATGTTTTTTCATATTTTAGTAGTTTAAAATTTTCTTTTGGATTTTGTTAGATATGTATGATGTTGATTATTAAAATGTGGGCCTATTTCTCAGTTTTAGGTTTTTTAAGGCATATAATCATATCATTTGTAAATAATGATTTTACCTTTTTCTTACAGTTTATACCCTGTGCTTCTGTGTCTTATCTAATTTCATTGGCTTGTATCACCAGAACACAATAAACCCATGGCAGCGACAGTGGACTTTTTCCTGACTGTAATAGGATTGACTTTCCTGTTCCTATTAAGTCAACTGTTGTGTTGGGGTATGTTTATTCAGCTCCTCCTGTTTTTAGACCGTTTTCTAAAAAGTTATGAATAGATGTTAAATTTTAGCAATTGCCTTTTCATCTTGAAGATGATTCTAATATATGTTTTTTCATTTTAAATTTACTAATATGTTGGAAGAGGAAGGCAGTTGCCCAGCACCAGGGAACGTTGCCTGGTGAGAATGCAAATCTGGTTTTCCAGATCTTTCAGTTTGCCAAAGGGTCAAATATCTGGATTTAATCTTTTCTCCTAACAGTGTGTGGGCCAATAAAACATATGCGGGCCACATTTGGAGACATCTGCAATGCTGCTAGTCTGTAATTTCTGTTCTAGTCCATTCGAACCTGGTGACAGTTATATGTTATGTCATTGTAGTAATTAAAGACAAAGTTTGCATTTTTTTCCCAGAAAAAACCTGATGGGGTGGGGATTTCCCAAGTGTAGCTAGTATGTGCTGTAGTTCTCCCACCTTTTTATACCTTGCTTTTCTGATTTGTCATAAGACCATTAGGTAACTATTGCACTTGGATGACTTCAGTTTTACCTATTGCTATTAAACCGTTCTTAAATTTCAGACTTCTGTGATGTGAACAACATCACCATAAAATAAATGTCTTTCTCTCCTTTTTAAAGCCACTTCACTTATTTCTTACTCTTTTTCCTGTGGTTTGTCCTGGTTTCCATTGTGTCACCATTTTTTAAAAAATGCTCTTTTTTATTCTTTTACCTAACCTCATTTCCTGTGCTAGTCTTGAAAAGAGCATTGTATTCAGGAAAATATATTTTCTTTCATTGTAGATTCACTTAACATAATGAGAATTCCTGGGATTTACTATTAACAAAGAGAAGCAAACAAAACATTTCTCCCTGATAAATCTTGGGTCCGTACAGACACAGTTAAATAAACAGTTAATATTTTCTGATAATTTCATTAACTTGGCAAAAATCTGTGTAATTTCAAGTGGGTTCTTTATCTCATTGAAGATGTCTGTTTAACTTCAGATGAGTAAATCTAATAAAAAATTTTGAAAGATAAAAAGTGATCCTGCTGAACTTTATTTTTAAAATTTTTATGTTAGAAATCATTTATTATATTTTCCTAAATTCTGCTTGTGATTTTCCCTCCGATAGGAATAGTTTTAAACCTGATTGAAAGTTGAATAATAATATTTAAAGTTACAGAAGTGTCTTTTGTATTTGATCATGAACTAGCATACGTCATACATCCTATTTCTTTGTTGTAACTAGCTACCAGTCCTTTCTTACAGCCACGGGAGCTCACCGTCTCCCAGTCGCTCACACGTGACACCCGGTAGGTCGCGACCTGCCTCTTCAGCTTCCTCTCCTTCGCTTCGTATTCTTCGAGTTGATTTTGGGGTCATTTGCTCAAGTCTGCTTTTATTCACACTTACACTGGACTGGGGGTGCGCCGCGTGCTGTGGGTTCATATTCTCCGTCCGGTCAGCGCTCTTACCTCTCAAGGCTCTGGTTTGTGTTCTCATGGGACTGCTCAGATCTTGTGCAAGATTAAGCCGTAGTCTTCAGTGATTTCAGCGATCATGGAAATTTCTACCTTTCTCATAACTGATCATCTGTCTTCTGCTGTGACAAAAAGTGTGTAGCTTTTTATAGGCACTGTGTGTCGTCTGACTCTAAGCCGAGACAGACGAAGGCCTTCGTACGTGGTACCATAGCTGGGCTGTTTCGGTTTTTCATTTGGCTGCAGGTTCCATCCGCGAGGAGAACGGCGTTCGGTGGCACGTGTGTCCCTACTGCACCAAGGAGTTCCGGAAGCCCAGCGACCTGGTGCGCCACATCCGCATTCACACCCACGAGAAGCCCTTCAAGTGCCCGCAGTGTTTCCGGGCCTTTGCCGTGAAGAGCACCCTGACCGCGCACATCAAGACGCACACGGGCATCAAGGCGTTCAAGTGCCAGTACTGCATGAAGAGCTTTTCCACCTCGGGGAGCCTCAAAGTGCACATCCGTCTGCACACAGGTGCCGCGGGGCCCTCCGGGGACGCGGGTGGCAGCGGTCGGGGCGCTGTACTGCACGCTGTAGCTGCACGCTGCGAGGGCTCGCGGTTCCTTGTTTTCATACGTGTGGACCACCAGGCTTGGGGTGTGCCCTGCACTGGGGCCGCTGGCTCCGCGAGGGAAGCAGGAAGCAGCTCCACTTAGGGAGGAGTGTGTGGGGCAGGCCAGGAGAGGGGTGCGTGGGGCGCTATGGGCAGCCCTACTTGGGGATGGAGGAGGTGGGCCTTTCTGGGGAAGAACACCTCAGGGGGGCATTGGTGCTGAGGCTTTGGGTGGCCAGAGAAAACCTGATACCTACTCTGCCTTTTGGATATTTTGTCATTAGTATTAAGGCCTGAAAATGTTCAAATTTAGGCGGTGATTTTGTAATAGTTTTATTGAGATATCATTCACAGTCTTAAATTTACCCTTCAAATTGATTCAGGATTCACTTTATTCGGACAGTGTGCAACCCACCTATCTGTTTTCAACATTATTATCCCCCTTTCGCTCCTGGAAGAAACCGCATACCCATTAACAGTAACTTCCCCATGCGAACCTAGGGGTCCTGGGCCATGGGGTCCCGGGCCAGGCTGACCATGTGGATGAGGATTTGAAAATGCTAAAATGAGTCAGTTTGTTCTCTGCCCTTCTTAGGAATCTCTAGTTTCATTTACCAATGAAACTGTAAGAAAGAAGGAAATTTCCTTCAGGAAAGCGAGTTGATCGTGGACACTTGTTAAGAGGAAACCCGCTGTCATCGTCATCAGTAGCATCATTTCCACTTAGTAACAGCTGCTGTTTACTGCCTGTCTGCCGAATGCCCAAGGCTGCCAAGTGCGATTTAGACCCGAGTGTGCTTGATCCCGGCAGCCAGCCTGGGGCAGACGCTGTGCCTCCAGGTTACAGAGGACGGTTGGAGAGAGACAGCAGTCTCACGCACTCTAGTGTTCTTAGAGACTGAAGATTTGAATATCTTAAGGTTTAAATATTTTATGATGCAAAGTTAGCAAGTGTTCTTTTTTACTTAAAATGCTCTTATTACATCTAAATATGCACTGTTTGCAAACAAGGGAAAATAACTCTATAATATCCCTGAAATTATAAGCATGAAATGATGAATATTCAAATCAGCATTAAAATACTCAAATTCTATGTCAGCATTAATTGTTGAGACATATTTTCTTGAAATAATTCTACAGTGCACTTTTGTTTTTATTAGGGGTCAGACCTTTCGCTTGTCCTCACTGTGACAAAAAGTTTCGAACCTCAGGCCATAGGAAGACTCACATTGCTTCTCACTTTAAACACACGGAGTTGAGAAAGATGAGGCACCAGCGTAAACCTGCAAAGGTTCGAGTTGGCAAGGCCAGCGTCCCAGTGCCTGATATTCCTTTGCAAGAGCCGATTCTCATAACTGACGTAGGTAAGACTCTCTTCCTCTTTGTACCGTGCACGGATCACAGAAATACTGCAGTCTACATAGTTTTAAGCATGCTGTTAATGATCTTTTTGTTTGGCATTTTTGCTTTATGGCCTAGTATGATCCACAGTCAAAATGAAAATCTTAGTTCTGTTTAAACTACTGCTCAAATTGTGTTCATGGTTAAGGAAGGAATGATGTGTGCAAGTGAAAGTATTAGTATGTAAGTTCTCATTGAAGAAAAATTTCTGCCTCAGTAGAACTATCAAAGCGGACGAGTGTTCTTTAGTTGAAGTCCGCAGTGCCTTCTGTTATTTTTTATATTAAGATCCCTGTGTAGCATGTAACCAATTATTACTGTGTGGCTGCTTTAATCTTTGGACTGAAAAGAAGAAGTTTCTAGCTTTTCAGGCTTTTTTAAGCCTTAGTTATTATAATCAAGATAAAGTACGATTTTGTTAACTAAAAAGAAAATGCTGCTTATGAGAATCTTCAGAAAAAACGATTTTTGTAAGTGCTAAACAAAATTAAAGAAACTTTATTAAATTCTGTGCTAAAACTTTTCTTCTTGCACAGTTCCTGTATTTTGTTATATCTTAGGCAAGATAATCCAGTCTATGAACAAAATTAACATCAAAGTATAACTAAATATAAAGTTTAAATGGCTTAAAGGGAGATATTTTAGACTAATATGAATTATAGTCTGCTAATAACATGATCAACGATCATGAATCTTTATTTAGGAGCACAGCATCAAATATATAAACCAAGAACAACTAGAAGAAAAGGGAAATATTCAAATTCTAAAGTATAGTGAAAGATCCTCAGATCGATTTAACTGAACAGTGAAACTAAAGAGACTTTGAAGTATACATATAAAAGGTGTTATTTTATAGCTTTGTAGAAACTTTTACTCTGTAATACATACCCTTTTAAATATACATGAAATTAAAAAGATGATCAAATCCTAGGATTTAGAAAAACTTTAAATTTTCAAAAGTAGATATTATATAGGACACAATCTTTGATTATAGTGCAGTAAAAGCATACTAGAACATAGCTAAATGTATTAGCTATAGCTGAATAGCTAACACATTTGAAAATTTAGACGAAATGGGCCTTTTCTAGACTAATGTACTTATCACAATTGACTGCAGAAGAAGTGGAAAACTCCAAAACAGGCAACAAGTTTTGTTCTTTGATGATTTTATGTCTGAGTTCTACTAGGCTTCCCAGGAACTGTGGTTCTTAGGCCATTACTTGTTCACGAAGCTGATCAGAGCTCCCATGGGAGGTTAGAATACTTGGGTGTCTTTGTCCACTTCTGGTAGCTTACAAAGCAAAGCAACAGACAGATTTTGCTTAAGGTGTATTTAATCTGTACTATAATCTGTAGGTACTCAGTGCTCTGCAATATACCTGAAATGCAGAAAAATCTCTGAAAGTCAGAACAAAATTCAGCATTTATTTAGCGGCCCTAGAATTAGCCTTCATGCTTGGGAGGTGCCTGCAAGTTACCAGTTTCTTCAGGTTGCCATTAATGAAACCAAACACCTGTGGGTTTTGGACTTCAAGTCTGTAAACCCTTGTTGAGTTAAACTGCAGTCATAATACCTCAGACATTTTCCGTGATTAAAATGCGGTACATTTTACTGGTTGGTTTCATAGATGCTTGTGAATCAAAACTTGGAACTAATTAGTGGAAGCGGAATTCTCCCTTGGTCTAGGCTGAGTGAGATACACAAGGGAAATGATTCACAGGGTGGCTTCACAATTGTAAAATGTAAAATATTGTAAATATTTATTTTTATGCTTAACTTCATTATTATTTATATTTGTGTCTGACTCAGATTCTGAGCTCCTTGGGGCTTTGTAGAAAAGTCATGACTTTAATAACCTTTGAGGGGCAGATTTTGATAAAAATGTGACAAAGGAGGGTTTTAGCATAAATTAGTTACAATTATTTGACTTCACTGGGAGATGAGCTATTGTAACTCAGCCTAGTTACTTAAAACATAACATGTCACTTAGAATAAGACTGTCACTTAGGAGAGTATTAGAATGTGTTAACAGTTGTACCAAGTCATTCAATCTGCATATTAAGGAAATAGTGTTGGTGGTTTAGTGCCATATGGTCATAAAACTTTCAGAGCTGTATAGGGACTTAAAAATATTCATTCCGAAACCTCTCTCTACTCCTCATTTGTATAGTAAAAAGTCGGCTCTAGAAAGAGTGACAGGGTTGCTTTTAGGTCATACCACTAGTTTGTCCTCAAGGTCCAGCTAGAGTCTGGGTCTCCTGACTTTTTGGCCAGAGTCGTAGTCAGTAAAGATCCCTCCGTCTGCACACCCAGCCCAAGAAGTGTGGAAGAGCACACCATGATTCTCAAGTAGTCATTGTGTCTTGGTATCAAGCACCAGCAAGTTTTACTGAATGTGAATGATGTGACATTTATTGTGTATTAGGGATTGTATCTCACTAGACATGCTGTCTTGTACTCTTAAGTCTTTTTTCTTCTAATTCAAGAGCTAAATTTTAAATACAGTTATGTGCAGACTGGGGAGGTATTGGAGTCAAGGTGATCATAATATTCGGAGGGAGTTCATTATTACCATCATAAAAAGCTGAGAGAATTCATTACCGCCAGATCTTCTTACAAGAAATGCTAAATGTGTTTCTTTGAGTAGAAGTAAAAGAACAATAATTAACACCATAAAAACATAAAAAAAGTAGCATAAATCCTATTGGTAATGGTAAATTCGCAATTATAGTTAGATTCTGCAATATGGTAATAGTGGTGCACTTATAACTCTTGTTTAAAAGTTTTTTAAAAAAGGAGATAGTAAAAATAACCATACAGTAATCTGTTGTTATTGCATAGGATTAAAAAATATAAATTTTAACAGCATAACCTAAAATGTGAGGGGAAGGAGAAGTAAAAATGTAAAATTTATGAATTCTGTTGAAGTTATTATCTGTTCAATAGGGTGTAGTAAGTTTAAAGTAGTCTCTGTAAGCCTCATGGTAACCATAAGGGAAAAATCCTGTAGCCATTACACAAAAGAGCATGTTAAAGAAATTAAAACATACTGATACCAAAAGGCATCAGAGCACAAAATGGGACAGCAGAATAAGAAACAAGGAACACTGGATCCAGAAAAAAATCTACAAAATGGCATTAGGAAGTTCTTACCTGTCTGTAATTACTTTAAATGTAAATGGATTAAATCCTCAAAGGACATAGTATGGCTGAATGGATAGCAAAACAAGACCCAGTGATATGCTGCCTATAAGAGGCTTGTGTTAGCTTTGAAAAGGTATGCATAGTCCGAGAGTGAAGGGATAGAAAAAGACATTTCAAGCAGATGGTAACCAAAAAAGGCAGGGATAGTTATTCTTGCATCAGACAAAATAGACTTTTTCTTTCTTTCTTTCTCTTTCTTTCTTTCTTTCTTTATTTATTTATTTATTTATTATTATTTTTAGACAAGATAGACTTTAAAGTAGAAATGGTGGGGAAAAAAAGAGAAAGGAGGTCATTATATAATGACAAAGGGTTCAATACATCAGGAAGATATAAGTTGTAAATATTTGTGCATCCACCATGGCAACACCTAAATGTGTAAAGCAGAAACTCATAACTAAAAGAAGGAATAAAGAGTAACATAGTAATCATTGAGGACTCTAATGCTCCACTCTCAACAATGAACAGACCATTCAGATGGAGAATCAATAAGAAACAGCAGATTTGAACAACACTATAAACCAAATGGACCTAACAGGCATGCACAGAACATTCTAACTAACAACAACAGAATACACATTCTTCTCAAGCACACATCAGACATTTCTTTTTTCCTTTTTTTTTTTTTTTAAGATTTTATTTATTTATTTGACAGAGAGAAACACAGCTAGAGAGGGAACACAAGTAGAGGGAGTGAGAGAGGGAGAAGCAGGCTTCCCATTGAGCAGGGAGCCCGATGCGGGGCTCAATCCTGGGACTCTGGGATCCTGACCTGAGCTGAAGGCAGTCGCTTAACTAACTGAGCCACCCAGGCGCCCCAGACATTTTCTTGATTAGACCATATGTTAGGCCACAAAAAAAAAGTCTTAGCAAATTCATAATAATCAAAAGTCTCCCAACATAGAAAAAGCCCAGGACCAGGTGGGTTCACTAGTGAATTTTAATAAACATTGAAGAAGAATTAACATCAGCCTTTCTCAAACACTTCCAAAAAAATTCAAGGAGGAAGGAACATTCCCAAACTCATTTTACAAGACCAGCATTATCAACATACCGAAACCAGAAAAGGACACTACTAGAAAAGAAAACTATAAGTCAATATCCCTGATGAACCTTAACATCAGCCTTTCTCAAACGCTTCCAAAAAATTCAAGGAGGAAGGAACATTCCCAAACTCATTTTACAAGACCAGCATTATCAACATACCGAAACCAGAAAAGGACACTACTAGAAAAGAAAACTATAAGTCAATATCCCTGATGAACATTAATGTCAAAATTCTCTATAAAGTACTGTTAAACCAAATTCAGCAGCACATTAAAAGGATCATTCACTATGATTGGTTGGGATTTATCACAGGGATGCAAGGATTGTTCAACATATGCAGATCAGTCAATGTGATATGATACATTAACAGAATGAAAGAAAAAAATCATATGATCCCAGTAGATTCAGAGAAAGCATCTGACGAAATTCTACATCCATTCATGATAAAAAAAAATGTTAACAAATTAGGCAAAGAGGGAACATACCTCAACATAATAAAGGCCATATATGACAACATTCCCGCTAATAATGTCTTCGATGGCAAAAGGGTAAATAAAGTCTTGTCCTCTAAGATCAAAACAAGATAAGGGTGCCCATTCTCACCACTCCTATTCAACATAGTGCTGGAAGTCCTAACTAGAGCAATAGCATCAAAAGCAGTAAAATACTTAGGAATAAAGTTAACCAAGGAGGTAAAAAATCTGTACCTGAAAACTAAAACACTGATGAAAGAATTTGAAGAAGACACAAATAAGTGGAAAAGTATCCTATGTTCATGGACTGGAAGAACTAACATTGTTAAAATGTCAACACTGTCAAAGTCATCTAAGGATTCAGTGTGACCCTCTCAAACTTCCAGTGGTGTTTTTCACAGAAGTAGGACATGCACCCCTAAAATTGATATGGCACCATAAAGAACCCATAGCCACGGAAATCATGAGAACGAAGAACAAAGCAGATGTCACGTTTCCTGATTTCAAGCTATATTGTAAAGCTGTCGTCATCGATACAGTGTGTTACTGGCATTAAAACAAATTGGAATAAATTTGAAAGTCCAGATATAAACTTGAGCATATATGGTTAACTAATATTTGACAAGGGAGCCAAGAACACTCAGTGGAGAAAAGGCAGTCTCTTCAGCAAATAGTGCTGATTATTCACACGTAGAAGAATGAAACTAGACCCCTATTTTATACCACTTACAAAGATGAATTCAAAATGGATTAAAGACTTAAATGTAAGACTTGAAACCATAAAAGTTCTAGAAGAAAACATAGGAACAAAGCTCTTTGACCTGGGTCTTGTTAATGATGTTTTGAATTTGACACCTAAAACACAGGCAATAAAATAGAAAAAAAAGTAGAACTACATCAAACTAAGAAGTTGGCGCACAGCAACACAAACCATCAATAAAGTGGAAAGACAGCCTATGGAATGGGGGAAAAAACACTTGCAATCTAAGTATCGGATAAACCCAAAACCCAAAACCAATAAATAAATTTAAAAAATTAAAAAGTGGGTAAACGACCTAGATGTATTTTTCTTGAGAGAAGATTGTCAGAAGACTAACACGTACATGAAAAGATGCTCAGCATCTCTGGTCAGTAGGGAATGCACATGAGAACCACAGTGAGATGTCACCTCATGGCTGTTGGGATGGCCATTATCAAAAAGACGGGAAATGACAAGTGTTGACATGCATGCGGAGAAAAGGCAAATCTTGTGCACTGTTGGTGGGATTGTTAAGAGGTGTAAGTGCAATGGAAAACAGTATAGAGGATCCTCAAAAAATTAACCCTAGAACTGCCGTGTGATCTAGCAATTCCACTTGTGGAACTATATCCAAGGGAATGAACACGGTAACTTGGAAAGATAACCGCACCCCTATGTTCGGAACAGAATTATTTATAGTAGCCAAGAGATGAAACCAACCTAAGTGTCTTATCGGTGGATGAAAGGGCAAATAAATTGTGGAATATTATTCACCCATAAGAAATGAGGAAATCCTACCATTTGCAGCAACATGGACGGACCTTGAAGGCATTTGCTGAGTGCAACAAGTCAGGCAGAAGGACAAATACTGTATGAGCTCACTGCTGAGGGCTCTAAAAAGAAGAAAAACAAAAAGAAATTCATAGAACAAGAGGTCAGATTTGTGGTTGCCGGAAGAGGGGAGGCAGAGAGGACATTGGAGGAAGGGGGTCAGAAAGCATGAACTTCCAGTTGTAAGGTAAATAAAGGCTAGGGCTGAGGTGTGCACCATGCTAAGCTGTGTGATGCACAGGAAAATTGTGAAGAGGGTCAATCCTGAAGGTTCCCATCACACGGAGAATGTTTTCTTTTTTCTTTTCCTTTAATTGTATCTTTACGAGAGGATGGAAGTTAGCTGAGTCGGCTGTGCTGGCCATGTCAGCAGACATAAACCAGACCATCCTGCTGTACGCCTTCAACTTCGACAGTGATGTGCACCAGTTATTTCTCAATAAAGCTGGGGGAAACGAGACCCGAGGAAAAGAGATTCTGATACGTAGTTGCTTCTCAACTTTCAAATCACAGATATATATATTTTTAGAAGTCACTGTTTTTCCCTATAGATTTTCCCTGTGATTTCTCCGTGTGTGTGCATGTGTGCATGTACGTATTCCCCATTTTTTCATTTTCTATGGTATAGATACTTGAAATAACTTTTCTCTGAAAGTGAGACAGGCTTTGGTTACCTATTGTTTTAAACCTCAGGGCTGTAATGATTGATCTTCCAAGTTTATATTCATCTTTTAATTATATAGATATTAGAGCATTTATCTTGCTTTTTAAGAACATTTGTCTAACCTCATATATTAAATTTATTTTATATGTTATGTGTGTTACATAATGGTTGTCATCATTTTGTTATTTTGTTGTATTTGCATTGTCTTACTATTTACAGTATATGAAAGCTCTTCTAAGACTTAAATATTTTTTCCCCAAGCACTGTAACAAGATAAAGCTTTTTCCTCTGTTATCATAGGAGGGATGTAGAAAGTTGTGTGTGTGTGGTTTTTTTTTATGATTTTGTGTATGTATGTGTGTGTGTATGAGGAGGGGAGTGAGGGTGTGTGTATGAGGAGGGGAGCGAGGAGGGGAGGGGTAGAGGGGAAGAGAGGGCAAGTTTCATGCTGAGTGCAGAGCCTGATGTAGGGCTTGATCTCCACCCTCAGATTGCTGACCTGTCCCCAAACCAGGAGTCAGAATTAACTGTCTGAGCCACCCAGGTGCCCGGGAAATTTAGGAAGTTTTAAGCACATTTTATTTTGGTTTTGAGACACAAAATTAACTAGAATTTATTCGTGCCTTTCTTTGAGATTAGTAGTTTTCTGAAAATAATATGTGTACACATTTATGTGTGTGTGTATGGACTGATGGTCTCGTAGCAATGACGTAGTATCACTAAGGCTGTAGGACATTTGTGTATGTTTAGTTCACACCTCGTTTTTTTCTTCAAAGATTGAGACCTTGTAATTAGCCTAACCGTGTAACAGAACTTTATGTTTGTAAATTACTAGGAGTGACGAAACATCTGAAAAATAAGGTCTGTCATTTTACTGCCTTAGTAGCTCCAAGTAGGGGGCCTCTGCCCCCCCACCTCGTGAAGGGCTCAGGACCATTTAGGAATCTCTTTCTAAATGCATGTGCCTGGACACTGCCCTAGAGCTTGTAATCCCTGGCTTGGCGGCGGGGGAATCAGTAAAGAATCGTGTAGACCAGACTGTTTATCGCAACACTATGGCCGTACACAGCAGCGCGGAAACACTTCTCACTGCTCTGTGAAGTGAACTGGAGACTGGTCCGGTGGGCCTCCTTGCAGACCTGGGAAGGGTGATGAGGACCATGTCCCATGGACTGACTTAGACCACAAGTGTGTGTGCATATGAGGTATAACCAGAGCAGTGTGCATGCTTGGTCCCCCTTGTGTTTGTGTAGAACACATGCTTTTTGTTGGGTGCACACACAACTATTAATTATGAGTATCTCTGAGAGCAGGTTCTTCCGTTTCTTTTCTTAAATGCTTCCTAAGTATTCGAGAAGGGGCCAGAGCTCTTGTAGGGGGCATGAGAGTTGGCAGCGGGGGCCCGGCTCATGCTGCTACAGGCGGAATTGGGAAGGAAGTGATGGCAGATCGCGAGACCCAAGCAGGCCCGGGTGCGAGGCGAGGGCTCCTCAACTCAGAGCAGAAGCAGTCACTGAAGTGAGGGTTCCAGCCTCCAGGGACTCACTGCTGACCATAGACGCCCTGTTACGGAGAAGAAGGGTTGAGCTCGACGTTCTCTGAAGTGGTTTCCCGTGGAGAACTGGGTTCCAGAAGGCTCGGGAGGAAGAGTTGTGTGCCTGGGGTTTGCTGCAGGGGGAGCCCTGTGTAGGGTAGGCGTGCCCCACAGAGTGGGCCTCCGAGGGGCACACAGCCCGTGCTAGGACTCTCGGTCAGATTCTGCCATCGGCTGCTCAGCGAAGGCCGCGTGTCGTGGGCCGGCAGCGCGGGGACGTCTGTCCCACGTTAGACAGGCTGTTGTGGCCACGCAGCCTTGCCGGCGAGTGAGCTTTGTGTCCCCCGTGCAGGGCTCCAGGAAGACCTTCACCTGAAATCCCGACCTCGTTAACTGACTTCAGGTCTGACTCGCTGCCAAGCTTTGGAACAGCTTCTCCACACCCCTCCTCGTGAGGCAGTCTTTTTCGGCCAAGTAGCAAAAGCCATAGTTTGTTTTCTTACTTGTGACGTGTCTTAATTTTCCCCAATACAATAGACACAGGATGCCTGCTGGAGGACTTCGACTTTTTCACAGTCACTCTGTGAATCACATTTATTTTACTTATTTCTATAAATTTAATGGAATTTGAATAACCAGTTGCTTAAAATTATCTTATTTCCCTATATTTTTCTTTCTTATTGCTTTTTAATGTATATATTATCTAATAAATTACATAAAATTAATTTCTCAAATTTATATATTTGTACACTTCATTTTAGTTGTGAGGTAAGTTTTAAAATTTTTTATTGGTGTTTTTCTTAGAAACCCTTCATTTCAGGGGCGCCTGGGTAGCTCGGTTGGTTGAGCGTCTGACTCGTGGTATCAGCTCAGGGCATGAGGTCAGGGTCCTGGGGTCAAGCCCCGTGATGGATGCCATGCTCTGTGGAGTCTTTTGAAATTCTCCCTCTGCTCCTCCCACTCTCTCACTCTCTCTCTAAAATAAATAAATCTTTAAAAAAAAAAAGAAACCATTCTATTAAGTTCAACAAGGAATAAGAAAATAGATTATCAGATATTATTTATTTGGAGTTTATAATTTTAATGAAGTGATACCTTTCTGCCCGTAGTTACTGACGCTCTTTGGGTAAGATCCCAAATCATTGTGCCTGCGAGCTGCTGTGCTTTCCCTGAGAGACTTCCTGCGTAAGCATCTGAGTGTCACAGCTTCCTAAGCTGAGTTGTGACCTGAGACATCCCTCTTCTCGGTTGCCCTTTTGGAGAATATTCACATGAGCTTTCTGTTCTCTTCGAACCGAGTTTCTTGGGTCGTGTTACCTGTCCTCCTTGGCAGGTGTCATGGGCTCAAAGCTGTGTCCCTGGGGCAGGTCCCGTGCTCAAGCTGCCGCCAGGGAGGTGGGGAAAGGAGCTGGGAGGTGGAGCGATGATAAGGGCAGGGTCTGCTTAAGAAATAGCGAGGGCATAGGGATCAAGAGGGACAAGAAGAAGGGGGGGTGGGCAGGTGAGATGGAGAGCAAGCCAGCGTGGGAATCAAGTACTTGATGGGAAGCCATTGGCGGCGTGTGAGCACACTGCTTCCTTCAGCAACTGGGTCTGTCACAGCAGGGGAAGGTTGAGCAGAACCGAGATTTGGAGGCTAGCATCCTCGTGGGGATCGTCCCCATAGATTCAGCGTGTGGGTCCTGGGAAAGGCAACGCAAGCTGTTTGTTCTGAGTGGGAGTCGAGTCGCCGGGAAGCAGCCAGGGAGCACAGGACAGCGTTGGAGCTGCTGGAGGGTGAAGGTCTCTGAATGGCCCCGATTCGGCTCCGCTCGTCCCGAACACTTGTGAAGTGGGGAAGATGGGGCAGCTTGAGGGTGTGTGCTGTGTGGACGGGACACGGATAACAAGGGGGTTCTGAGTTCCCTCTGGAAGCTGAATGGGCTTCTGATGCAAGCATCGGGACTTAAGTTGGATGAAGGAGCGACACAGCTTAGCTGAGCTACTAAGTTCTCTCTGGCTTTATTTTTTCTCCATGGTTTGACATTTGTGGCAGCAGATGGAAATGGGGAAACAGGTTTATGAGGCATTGAAGAGAAGTAGGATCCCCAGGACTGGCCAATGACTTAACAAGACAGAGAAGGGAGTTCTCAGAAATTCTGAAATCCCCAGCCCTCGGGGACCGGGGGGGAGGGGTGTTCCTCAGGTACAGGGAGCGTTGAGAGGGGGAAGTGGGCTTTAGGGTGTCAGGTGAAGCCGGGATCGCGGCGTCCTAAGAGGTGTCTGCCGAGGAGCCTCGCACGGGAGTTACCTGCACAGTGAGAGAACAGGGAGGCCGGAGGCAGGACTCACATCCTGGTGGGCAGCTGTGCTGTCCTGGGAAGGAGCAGCAGCCCAGGGGCAGTGGGCCATGCAAGTCTTCGTCTTCATGTCCCAGGTGAATGTGAAGGACTCCTGAAGGCTCAGGGGTGTGTGAGGGTGCAGTCCAGTCTGCCTGCCCGGGCTCTTCCTCTGCTCAGAGTGGGGCTAACCTGAAATGCCTCACTTAGCAGTTGTGCTCTTCACAGGTATAACCCTTTAATAAAATTTCTATGAAAATGCTGACTTGTTTTTAGAACAAAAGGTCATGTTAAACTGATTGGTTTTAAGTTTACTGTCGTGCTTAGGGTGCAGTCATTATACTGGGCAAAGAAGGGGTTTAGCGTCCGGATCACCCTACATTCTGGATAGAGTTTACTAGGTTTCATGCCAACAAACGCAGGAATCCGTGGAAGACTGGATCCAGCACCCAGGGCAGTAGCCGTGACGCACAGATAGCTAGCCCTTAGGTCGGCAGACACCTGCCCGGCACGAATGGTGGGCTCTTCTCCAACACAGTGAAGAGGGCGTTAGCGGCAATGCTGGAATCTATACTTGAACTCCTCAAAATTTTCATCTTCTGGGGAAAGCAGATGCTTTTTGAAATTTAACTTTTTTTAGTAGCATTAACAGTGAATTATTCCTGATTTTCTTTTGGTTTGTAGGTCTTATCCAGCCCATTCCAAGAAACCAGTTTTTTCAAAGTTATTTTAATAATAATTTTGTAAACGAAGCAGATAGACCGTACAAGTGTTTTTACTGTCATCGTGCGTATAAAAAATCTTGCCATCTTAAACAGCACATCAGGTAAGGCGACACACTCGGCAGCGGAAACGTAGAGGAGGTGCGGTGATGTAGAGAGCTGCCGCGTGCGGAGGCAGCAAGGAGGGCAGAGTCAGCTCTGGGTGTTTAAAATGTCCTACTTGACCCCAAAATATTTATCGTTGACTGATATCTTCATTCGTTAGTGTCTCGACTAAAATATTTTGCCCAGAAGTTGTCGCTGAGTTTTACTTGCACCCCCCTTCTATTTCAGCGTTGGCAATGAGTAGGACGTGTCAAGCCAGTGCCTGGTCTGTCGTTGAGATTTTCAGGTGTTCATCAGCGTTTAGGTTAAGGCTTGGTGCTGGTGACAGCGGGGTTGAGGGACGGGGGAATGTCCTGCAAAGGTCTGGAGCTGAGGGGCAGGCTTGTCTCCGCCCATGCCGGCTGTGTGGCCTCGGGCAAGTCACCTGAGCTCTCTGAATCTTGGATTTCTCGGTGCTTAGCTTTAAAAAGTGGTGGTGCTCAAGTGAAAGAATGTGCAAGTCGCTCTAGAGTATAAAGCATTATAAAGTTGTAAGAAGCTTATTCATGAAAATTTTTATTCTTTTTAGATCACATACAGGTGAAAAGCCTTTTAAATGTTCTCAGTGTGGAAGAGGCTTTGTTTCTGCAGGAGTGCTCAAAGCACACGTCCGGACGCACACTGGACTAAAATCTTTCAAGTGTCTGATATGTAACGGAGCTTTCACCACTGGTGGGAGCTTGCGGCGCCATATGGGTATCCATAATGACCTTCGTCCCTATATGTGTCCCTATTGCCAGAAAACATTTAAGACCTCACTAAATTGCAAAAAGCACATGAAAACCCATAGGTAGGTATGATTCTGATGGTCACTTTTTAGTAATCTCTAATTCCCAGATAGTGGTGGAGAGTGTTTTTAAGAAATAATTGTCTTTGATTCCTATAGTATTATATCTAGCTCCAGGTGTATGGGCGGAAGGAACTTTTATGTCATTGTCTAAGTCTCTGTGCACAGCCGCAGACTGAAATGTTAATGCTTTTATTTTTAATATAATATTGAAATGGTCTGTGTTCGGCAAAATGCTTTTCGTAAGCTCTCTTAAAACAGGCGGTAGTTGCTGAAATGCTACATGAACAATGGCTGATACCGTAATTAGGTCATGAAGATTGCAAAAAGGAAAATCTTAGTCCGCCCACCCTGTGATCTCCAGGCGTATCATCAGTGTATCTGAACAGTCACGATCCTGTGCTGTTGACTTTTAGAATGTATGTTTTATTTTTATTTTTTTTAAAGATTTTATTTATTTATTTGGCAGAGAGAAACACAGCTAGAGAGGGAACACAAGCAGGGGGAGTGAGAGAGGGAGAAGCAGGCTTCCCGCTGAGCAGGCAGCCCGATGTGGGACTCGATCCCGGGTCTCCAGGATCATGACCTGAGCCGAAGGCAGTCGCTTAACTAACTGAGCCACCCAGGCGCCCCAAGAACGTATGTTTTAGTCACCACCTAAATCCATCATTAAAGCCAACTTACATTTTTATTTGGTTAGAGGGCTATCTCATCTGTAAATGGAGGTGAGCCAGGAAGCCCTTGCAGGAGTGCTTTTCTGGCTGTATCTGGAGCCCATGCACCGTGTTTCTGGGAAGCCACGGTGATCTCTGGCGTAGTGGAAAGCTGGGGTAAGGTGACCACATCCCAGAAGACTTAGGAAGTAAGGGTCACTAGGTCCACTGTCCAAGAATGTTAAACCTTCTGCCCCAGATCACTGACCTCCCGGCAGTACTCTAACGCAGCTATCTCTGCCTGGTCTTACTGACAGAACCAACCCCCAAGGGGGGGATAAGCTACCATTCGGCAGGTGTTGGGTCGTACCCTTCTGGGCCCCCTAGCGCACGGGTGCCTAAGCACTGGGGACAAAGAAGAATCGTCTTCTTTGATTTTAGCACAGTTGATGACTTAGCTGAAACGCTGCACTGTCAGAACATGGCGTTGGTGGTGTCAGTCGGGGGGACTCTTGCCACTTTTATGTCCAGTTTATACTTTCCTGCATTTTATGGAGGGAATGATGGGCTTCCCGTGCCTTTGAACCGGGGGATTCATGGCGCCTGGATGTTCAGGGCTCGGCGCTCCCGGCTTGCCGTGCCGGGTGCCTGAGAGCCGTGCGTGCTGGGAGGAGCAGAGCTCGGGCAGGACCTGGCCCGGTGGCCCACGAGGAAGACTCTCTGTGGCAGAGATTCAGTCCTTTCTAAGTCTGTGCGCTCACCGTGGTGGTGTGGGAGTCCACGCCGCCGGCCTTGCTGGTGGCCGTGACAGCCAGCCAGGAGTAGAACTTCCGGGAAGTGGGGCAGCCGGTTTTGGCTGGGTCTCCGCTGTCGGATGGAGTGCGGCACGGGCCGTTGCTTGTCACGGCGTGTGCTGAGGGGCACGTGGCACAGTTCCCCTAGGAGAGGAGTGTGTGACGCGAGGGGACAGCGTAAACGCCGGTGGGTCTGGCGTGTTGCCGAGCTGGCGCTCCCCTTCCCCAGAGCGGATGGGCTGCGGGCCCTCCTGCAGGTAGTGGGAGCGCCCCTCGTTCATCCCTTCCATGGAAGTGCTAGGAATTCCTAGACTATCATGTACACTTGTATTAAAAATGAGTACAAAAGGTAAAAGTATAGAAAGTAGTAGAAGTACAGAAAAGAAGGTACCATGCAAGGCACCGTTGCTGCCCTGTGGGGGTCGTGGGGAAGCCTGGGGGGGACGTCCCAGCACTACTGACTCACCGTTGTGGTGAAGGTGACGCCATGTATGTTTTATACGTGGCTATTTCTATTTCCCCCCTTCCTCAGTAAAAGTAGCTGAGAGGTGACGATTTTTGATATTAGAAGATAAAGAAGAAAGCTTTTGTTTGGAACTAAGCATGGCATTCTAGGTAGGCAGGTCCGTAAGCTTCTGGAATCAGGCCAATGGTAGAGTGTAGAGGGGGCCAGACCGACCCTGTCCCCAGTGTAGAGGGGGCCAGACCGACCCTGTCCCCAGTGTAGAGGGGGGCCAGACCGGCCCTGTCCCCAGGGTAGAGGGGGGTCAGACCGG